>JBBPFD010000184.1:0-65713 GCA_038363315.1 Mugilogobius chulae | reverse complement strand
GTCCAGACTGTCCACGGTTCCGCGCTCTTCCTCGTGCTCACTCACAGTGGTCACCGCCGTAAAATTGACAGCCTCTGGTCAGAAACGTCCAGCGGCCTGGTGCGCGTGGCCGCGACCCGCGCTGACCCAAAAAGCGCTGAAGGGGCCGGACCTCACGCAGCACCGTGCTCTCCTGCTTTATCTCTCTGCTCTGTCGTGGCAGAGCTGCATTCACACTTAACACTGTCTCATGTTCACTCTATAATCTAAGTCTTTTTTTATTAAGTCAACAGGCTTTATGTAAAAGAAAATACATTTTTTTAGACAAAGTTGTTAAAGTTTGTCATTTGAATAGACTTTTACCAAATACATTTCTATTATTACACTTTTTCCCAAACTGAAGCTCTTGTAGTAACTTTTGCTGTGATATTAATGCACTGCTTACGTGTCACAGACATGACACGTCTAGGCCGTTCACTGAATGAAATTGTACCCCACACATCTGGCGGGCACCACACCTGCTTCACTCACGGCGTAGCTCTTGGAGAGAGCGCACTAGAGGCCAACAGAGGAATAACTGTCTTAACCGGAAGTCTTAAAGGGGCAAGATCGCGCGGCAGGGTGTTAAGAGTATCTCAGACAGGTGCACCGAGTAACTTTCTGGAGGTGAAAAAAACATTCGCTATAAAGCCACATTTTGGACATTCTGAATGGTGCTGAATACATTTATGCCACAATGTGAAAAAATACAGTTGCATTTGTGGCCATGCAAGCCTGTCCAGTAATGAAGCAGATTTTTATTGTGTAACAAAGAAATCTAAATGACAAAAACATGTCTTTATTCAAGTCTATTTCTGGTCAAAAAGTTACACAGTGCGTTTTAGTTTTCCTGAGACAGTAACACATCAATATTTTTAACACAACTGTTTTGGCTTTTCACAAAAAATCCCAAAGCACTACATATTATTTATTTTCTGCTCTATGCATTTCCAAACCAGTGTTTAACACCAAAAGAAATATAGGTAAGTTGCCTAATATTTTGATAATGAGGACCAAATCAGATCTTTTGAAGGCCGATTTGGTTAGAATTTGCCTGATTTCATTTGCAGTGTTCAGTTATCAGCCTCTGTTGGCTGCTAAAAGTTTTGACGAAGCGCTTTTCAACTCATCACGGTGAAAAGTGTATTCGCATGTGACAGCTTTGTTTGAGAATGTAAAACGTGTGTACAGCGTCTTTAAATAAAGTATATTTACGTAAGAATTGTACTTTTACTGTATTATTTTGGCGTGTGTTCTGTGACTGGTTGAACTATCACTAAATAAAGATTTGAGAGTGTATTTATCTCTAAACTTGCACTGTAAAAATGTCCAATTAGACAAAGGAATCCAAAGCACACTGACCAGGTTTTAGCTCAAAGTCATAAAGGAGTTGCTAATGAGATTTAATTGTTGGAGTGTTTAACAGGATATCGAACAGGTTTTTTGTCATTTTAAAGAGCATATATTAGATTACACTTTTTCTATAGCCAGGCTGATGTTATTAAAATGCACACAATTACCCATTTTTCATTGAGAGTTGCTTTTTGGGAAAATATATGGGTCGGGAGGCCAAAAAATAGATGGAAATGAAGAAAAAAAAAATCTATTTGATTTAGTTTTGATGAGCTACAACACTTTTAATACAGTTTTAAACATTAATTTTAGATTTGCACAACATCAAACCTGGTTGTTATATAAATTATGATGACAGAATTATTCAAACTGACAGTGAAAATGAAAAAAAAAAAAAAAAAATTGTAATCTGGGCTTATTTTGCAGAGAATGTGAAAGTAAACAAAATATTGTCCAAGTGAGGACATGCCTGACCTACTGAATCCAGTCAGACTAAATAGAGTAGGATGGTTATTAAAGGTCACATGAGCTCAAAAACATCATTTTGTTTAGTGCCTGCTACAACAAAGTCACATTAAAATATGAATCCTCATACTGTTTATTAATCAATAAAAAAATGTACCTGACGAGATGTATGGAGCCAGACTTAGAGCCAGAGAAAGGAGCAGATTTAGCGTTACCATGGTTACCATCCAGTCAGTTCACCTGTGTAATACCTGTGTGTCCTGGAGCAGTGCAGTCAGGGTTGTCTGCTCTTTTAAAGCCTCCTCTGGGATGTGCAGGTCTCACGTGCAGCTGCTCCTGACGTGAAAGAATGCACCACACCCTGCTTCATCTGCTCATGTCTCACACACGATGAACAGATTATACAAGCAAACGTCTTTTGTCTATTTAATTACCGCAACTTTCCCTAACAAGCAATTGTTAAATTATATGTATCAATATACAGCACTCCTACAAGCAGCTGTGAGTCATGTGCAGGGCCCAACATCATGGTGGCTTTAGGCACCAAACTAGGGACTTGAACCACTTGAAGACTGAGGAGCTTAAAGTGTGTCAGGTTAGACCATGTTTTCTGTAAAACACAATCTCCGGAGAAAACCTAGATGTACAAAGAAATGTCAAAAACGTACGATACACAATTTACACGTCTTTTTACGTCAACATGTGATGAAAAGACAAACGTGAAACAACCACGAATACTGGTTGAAGCCACATGGCGACATTTTCTCTGGGTCTACACGGTAAGTTTAGACTTAAAGGTACTTAAATGGGTAAGTTTAGGCCTTCAAGTTACTAAATGGGTAAGTTTAGGCTTAAAGTACTAAATGGGTACGTTTGGCTTCAAGTTCAAGTTACTACAATAGGGTAAGTTTAGGCCTCAAGTTACCAAAATGGGTAAGTTTAGGCTTCAAGTTACTAAAATGGGTAAGTTTAGGCTTCAAGTTACTAAAATGGATAAGGTTAGGTTCAAGTTACTAAAATGGTAAGGTTAGGCCTCAGTTACTAAAATGGATAAGGTTAGGTTCAAGTTATTAAAAATGGGTAAGTTTAGGCTTCAAGTTACAAGTTTCAAGTGGGTAGGTTCAAGTTACTAATGGTAAGTTAGGTCAAGTTACTAAAATTAAGTTTAGGTTCAAGTTACAAATGGATAGGTTAGGTTAGTTATAAAATGGTAAGTTAGGTCAAGTTACCAAGGATACCTCCTTGATCCTGATAAACAGAAGTGATTTTACTCGGCCTAAACACTGCGCGACTCTCTAACTGAGCAGATAATCACACTGGACAATGTCAGTGTAGCCTCCAGCTCGACTGTAAGAAACCTTGGAGTCTTATTTGACCAAGAGCTCTCATTCAAAGCACATATTAGTCAAGCGTGCAAAACTGCCTATTTTCACTTGCGAAATATTGCCAAAATTAGAAATCTACTGCCTAAAAATGATGCTGAAAACTAATCCATGCCTTTGTCACGTCGAGGTTAGACTACTGTAACTCCCTGCTTGCAGCGTGTCCTAAAAGCTCAATAAAAAGTTTTCAATTAGTTCAAAATGCAGCGCAAGAGTACTAACAGGTACTAAAAAACGAGAACACATTACCCAGTACTAAAAGATCTTCACTGGCTTCCTGTTGAGTCTAGAGTCAAATTTAAAATTCTTCTTCTAACCTATAAAGCTTTAAATGACTTGGCCCCTTCTTATATCAAAGATGAAATAATTCCTTATCATCCTAACCGTTCACTTCGCTCTCAAGATGCTGGACTTCTGGTGGTTCCTAGAGTCTCTAAAAGCACAATAGGAGGCAGAGCTTTTAGCTATCAAGCCCCTGGCTATGGAATCAGCTCCCTGCTCATGTCAAAGACGCTGACACAGTCTCTACATTTAAGATTAGGCTCAAAACGTTCCTCTTCGGATTAGCTTATGATCAGGTCAGTTAGGAACAGACTCTAAACCCATAGTTCTAGTCAGGCTGCCCTAGGAGCAATATACTGGGGAAAGTCTGTCCTCTCACTTCTGCCTTTCTTGTAAAGAATAATAAACTACAGTTCATCTCTAGTCTGTTCTTTGCTATTCACTCGTTGTCCCCTGTCCCACTCCCCTCTCGGGGAGTGTAACTGTTTCAGATCTGCTGTTCCAGTGACGTGGCCGGACCACTGATGCTGGACCTCCGCCCCACCTTCCTCTCCAGGATTGGCCTGTCCTGGTCCTGCTAGACGAGTCGTTTCCCTCTGCTTATGGACTCTGGCTCTACAAACATAAACTCTGTAACTTTAGTCTTAGTTACATCTACAGCCTGTCCGTCCATGGGAGTGGATCCCTTCTTCACTGTGGTTCTCCTCGAGGTTTCTCTTTTTCCCTTAGGGTTTTTTTGAGTTTTTCCTTGCCGAGAAGGAGGGTCTAAGGACAGGGGATGTTCTGGACAATCATTCATCTGCTCTACTAATAATCTGCTTGATCAAATGTTTCATTGAATGTGTATTGTTTTATTGAATATGTATTGTTTATTTTGATTTCCTATTTTCATATTTGCTAAAATTAATAATCTTGGGAAGTCCTCAGAGACGACTGTTGTTGTGATTTTGGGCTATACAAAAATAAATTGATTGATTGATTGGGATCATTCAAAGCACATATTAGCAAGCGTGCAAAACTGCCTATTTTCACTTGCGAAATATTGCCAAAATTAGAAATCTACTGCCTAAAAAATGATGCTGAAAAACTAATCCATGCCTTTGTCACGTTAAGGTTAGACTACTGTAACTCCCTGCTTGCAGCGTGTCCTAAAAGCTCAACAAAAAGTTTTCAATTAGTTCAAAATGCAGCCGCAAGAGTACTGACGGGTACTAAAAAACGAGAACACATTACCCCAGTACTAAAAGATCTTCACTGGCTTCCTGTTGAGTCTAGAGTCAAATTTAAAATTCTTCTTCAACCTATAAAGCTTTAAATGACTTGGCCCCTTCTTATATCAAAGATGAAATAACTCCTTATCATCCTAACCGTTCCACTTCGCTCTCAAGATGCTGGACTTCTGGTGGTTCCTAGAGTCTCTAAAAGCACAATAGGAGGCAGAGCTTTAGCTATCAAGCCCCTGGTTCTGGAATCAGCTCCTGCTCATGTCAAAGACGCTGACACAGTCTCTACATTTAAGATTAGGCTCAAAACGTTCCTCTTCGGATTAGCTTATGATCAGGTCAGTTAGGAACAGACTCTAAACCCATAGTTCTAGTCAGGCTGCCCTAGGAGCAATATACTGGGGAAAGTCTGTCCTCTCACTTCTGCCTTTCTTGTAAAGAATAATAAATTACAGTTCATCTCTAGTCTGTTCTTTGCTATTCACTCGTTGTCCCCTGTCCCACTGTCCTCTCGGGGAGTGTAACTGTTTCAGATCGTTGCTGTTCCAGTGACGTGGGCCGGACCACTGAATGGTCCCTGGACCTCCCCCCACCTCCCTCTCCAGGATTGGCCTGTCCTGGTCCTGCTAGACGAGTCGTTTCCCTCTGCTTATGGACTCTGGCTCTACAAACATAAACTCTGTAACTTTAGTCTTAGTTACATCTACAGCCTGTCCGTCCATGGGAGTGGATCCCTTCTTCACTGTGGTTCTCCTCCAGGTTTCTCTTTTTCCCTTCGTTTTTTTTTTGAGTTTTTCCTGCAGAGAAGGAGAGTCTAAGGACAGAAGGAGGGTCTAAGGACAGAAGGAGGGTCTAAGGACAGAAGGAGAGTCTAAGGACTGAAAGGGAGTAATCTAAGGAACAGAATGGGGAAGCAAATCTTGAAGTTCAGAGGCGACTGTTGTTGTGATTTGGGCTATACATTTTTGGCGATTTTTTGTGCCTTTAATATCGTGAATCGAGAAACGCAAAAAAAAAAATCTCAAGATAATCAGTTTAGCCAATAAAACACTATATTCACATTTAAAGATGTTTTAACTTTCTATTTCCGCCGAACTTGTCCCTTCAAACGGAACCCAAGCCCGCTGTGTGGTCGTCTCTCCGTGACCTCGGCAGCAGCTCTGATCCGGGGTTAAGTCCCACACTTTCCCCCGGCTCACTGCAGCTCTCGTGAATGCTTTTACACAGAGAACGGACGGTTTGAAGTGCCGTGCTCCGACAGGCTTAGCACCGACACCGCCGAGCTTATCGTCAAAGCGCTGGAATGCTCTTGAAGTTTGAGCAGAACATAAGATCCGTGCTAATGCTAATGCTAATGTCTTCCATGAGGACAAACACGGCAGCGGGATCATGTCTGAGGTCAGAAAGTCGGATCCTGTATAAAACTGTGCTTTAGGGCTTTTAGAGTTTAGAAGGAAAAGCTGATTCATTGGATCCAGCTGAGTTCAGTGGCACGTTCTGAGAGACTGTGTGTGTTCTTTTGGTAAGGAAATTAAATATCATGATTATTAAGTTGATTGATAGTTGTGATGATTCTAGTCACACTGAATAAATGGTAAATGGTCTCTATTTATATAGCACGTTTCCGCCTTTCGAGGCACTCAAGCGCCTTGCAAGCAGGACAAAACAATAAGAAAGTTTCGAAGCATAATACAAAACTAGTGATGGACACAATATCAGTTCTGCTTTTTACATGGATTTATAAAGTACAGATATTTGATATTCTGTTTAGTCTTAACATGACGGCACTGTGACTCTTGCATAAGCCGGGTCTTTCTGTGTGGTGTGCATGTTTCTCCCAGGGTCTGGGTGGGTTTCCTCCAGGACAGGTGTCTCTAACCTTTTCCCCCAAGAAAGCTATTTTTGAAAACAAATCTGGTAGTGGGTAACTACTTTTCGCTGTTACAACACAGCAGAGTTAGATGCCTACATGAAATATGAACTATCAGCCATTATCCATTTAAAAGTGGACACAACTGTAAAGATGCATCTATGGTAGAAATAGACATAAAATAAATACAATTTGACCAAATATGCCTGAGCTACTGAGCCTCATATCACAACCTTACAAGGCCAGGAAAATTGGGAATACTTGGGTTTCTTAATCGTTTATATTCAGCAACTAGTAAAGAAATTGAAAATTAAACTAGGATTTACTTCAGGATTAAATTCTGTCTCCGTTTATCAAGCTTAAAATAAGCTTATGTCTGCTACTTTTTTGCCCATTTTAGACTATGGTGATGTGTTATACATGCAGCTCTTCCAAGGCTTTACAAGCTTTAGACACTGTCTACCATGGAGCCCTGAGATTTGTGACAAACCTAAAGCTTTAACACATCACTGTGTGCTCTATGACAGAGTTGGTTGGACGTCTTTGTCCCTACGTAGACTGAAACATTGTCGCCTTTTTATTTATAAAGCCATGTTAGGTTTACTTCCGCAGTATTTGGCGGTTTATTTGGTGCCCAGGAGCTCTGGAGACTATAACCTGAGGTCTCAGTCTTCTGTCTGTACCTAGAGTCAGAACTGAGTTGCTGCACCTACGTCTTGGAATGAACTACAAACTGAAATTGGTCTAAACAATCTGGTATCATTAAACATGTATAAAAGACTTCTAAATGTTTTAGAGGATCACTCTTCATCTTGTAAATGTTTATATGAAATTTATAAGTTTGTTTTACTTTTTGTGCAATCTTGTGTCCTTGTTTGTTTGTGAACTATATGTTTATTTTAATGTTTTGCTGCCTCTTGGCCAGGACACTCTTCAAAAAGAGATTTGTAATCTCAATGAGACTTCTGGTTAAATAAAGGTGAAATAAATAAAATAAATGAGCTAAATTCTTTTGGGGAGCTACTTCGAAGAGCTACTGCTCCAGGCTTATAGTTTCCCCAACCAAAAGCACCATTGATGTAATCCTCCAGCTACAATAGTCCTGACCAAGTCAGTCTAGCAAGAAAATCAGACATTTCCTTGACTGTTTAGTGTGTAGTCACTGCTCCTGGGGAGAAACTCCAGAAACATTGAAAGATGGGTCAAATTCAGAGGACACATTTTCCTACAGGTACAATAAAGTGCACCTTACTATTCAAGACCTCACTCATCCAGACCAAGACCTTTCCAGACCAGAGTCTTAAGACTGAGACAAGATCAAGACCACTTCACCTTCAGATCCTAAGTGATCCCACTCATCCTGGAAGGGACATGTTGAGCTGCTTCCATCAGGGCGGAGGTATCGCTCTATTAAATGTAGGTCTGCACGCCACGCTAAGAGCTTCTTTCCACAAGCTGTTACCAGCGTGAACAATGCACTTTAAATTAGGCACCTTAAATGTTTTACTTTCTTTGACATGCTTGATCAATTGTTTCATTGAATATGTATTGTTTTATTTTGATTTCCCAATTATTCATATTTGCTAAAATTAATAATCTTGGGAAGTCCTCAGAGACGACTGTTGTTGTGATTTTGGGCTATACAAAAATAAATTGATTTGATACTTCAGCACTTTTTAACTTTTTTAAACTGTACTTTTTATTGATTGATTATTGATTGATTTCACAGTGTCATTGTGTTAGTGTGCCAGTTTGTGTCTGTGTTTCTTGTTTGTTTGGTTATGTCCATGAGCACTGAGCTTTTCCAATGTGGTTTTTAACTACAAATGGCAAATAAACTACCTACCTAGTGAGGATCCGGACCAAGACTTTTACTGATCAAGGACAAGGCTGAGGTGAGACCATAACCTCGGTCCATCCAGACCAAATGAAGACCACCTGTGAAACTGTATTCATTTAATAGTGTCTATGGTCTTATTGTGCAGTGCTTATTACAAACTGTGTCAACCTGACCCGAGTTCCACGAAAAGACCAAATTCAAATGTGTGCAAGTCCATGACAAGACCAAGACTGGTTAAGATTTGTAATTCCAAGTGCTGAAGAAAAGTGTTGTGTCAGACAATGACAAAGAAACAAAAAGAAGGATTTCACTGGTGTTTGGGCGTGACTGTCATTAACGCTTCTGCTTTTACTGCTGCTCGTGTGGAAACAGCTGCATTTGAAAGAAGCAAAGAAGAGAAAAAACATGTGAAAGTGTCAAAAACATTTAAGACTAACGAGCTCTGTCATATATGAAGTGACAGAAATGAAAGTGATTTAGACTGGAGTGAAACAACGTAAAGTACAGACACAGGAAAAGCAGCTTTTTTGTTTGGTATTAAAATACACTGAGTAATGTACAACTTCAACACAAGAGGGCGCCAACACTAAACACTAATCTGACTGCTAGAGACTTATTTCTCCCTTTCTCTCTCTCCCTTTTCCCTTTCTTTCTTCCTCTCTCTTCCCATTTCCTTTCTCTCTCTGTCTTTTTCTTCCCCTTCTCTCTCTCCCATCTCTCTCTGCCCTCTGCCGTTTCTCGCTTCCCCTTCTCTCTCTCCCTTCTTTCTCTCTACCGCTCCCCTTTTCCCTCTACCCTTTTCAATTTCTCTCTCTTTTTCTCCCCTTTCTCTCTCTCTCCATCCCTTCTCTCTTTCTCACTTCCCCTTCTCTCTCTCCCTCCTTTCTTGCTCTCCTTTTCTCTCTACCCTCTTGATTCTCTCTCTTTTCTTCCCCTTCTCTATCTCTCCCCCCTTCTCTCTTTCTCCCTTCCTTTTCTCTCTTATTCTCTCTCACCCTTCCCTTTCTCTCTCTCTCCCTTTTCTCTCCATCCCTTCTGTTTTTCTCACTTCCCCTTTTCTCTCTCCCTTCTCTCTCCCTACCTTCTCTCTCCCTACCTTTTCTCTCTCCCTTCTCTCTCCCTCTCTCCCTTCTCTCTCTCTCCCTTCTCTCTGTCTTTCCCTTCTCTCTCCCTACCTTCTGTGTTTCTCACTCCACCCCTCTCTCTCCCTTCTCTCTGTCTCTCTCTCCCTTCCCTCTGTCTCTCCCTTCTTTCTCCACCTTTTCTCTCTTATCCTCTTTCACCCTTCCCTCCCTCTCTCCTTTGTCTCTCTTTTTATCCTCCTTCTCTATCTCACCCTTCTTTCCTTACACACATCTCTCTCTCTCTCGCTCTCCCTTCTCTCTCTCTCTCTCTCTCTCTCTCTCTCTCTATCCCTTTCTCTCCATTCCTCCTGCTCCTACATCGTGTTCTGTACACTTTCTATGGAACATTCAAGATTACAACAAATAAATGATCAAAGCATAAAATAAAGAATTATTATTTTTATTTATTTATTTTATAGGATAGCCCCTTGAGATGTATCATCTCTTTTTCGAGGGGGTCCTTTTACAACTATGCGCTAGTGAGGATTCCATCAACAAACAAACAAACAAACAAACAAACTTTCTCCTCTCTCCTCCCCACATATTTTTCCTCTCCTCCTTTTTTTAATTAGTTTATTCTCTGACTTCTCACTTTTTGCTGTATCGCCTCAGCTCCTTTCTCCTTGGCTCCTCTCTCCTTGCTGTGCCCCCTCTGCTCCTCTTCTTGAATGCTCTCATGTCTTTTTGTAGTGTCTCTTTTCTCCATAGGCCTTTCTCTCCTTGCAGTGCTTCCTTTCTCTCTCTCTCTCTCTCTCTCTCTCTCTCTCTCTCTCTCCTTGTAGTGTTTCCTTTCTTGGGCCCTTCTCTTCTTAGTGTCTTTTTCTCCTCTCCTTGCTTTGCCTCCTTTGTCTCTCCTCGTAGTGTTTCCTTTCTCCTCTCTCCTCCCCACACCTCTTTTTTCCTCCTTTTCTTAATCAGTTTCTTCTCTGACTTCTCTCTTTTTGATGTGTCTCCTCAGCTTTTCTTTCCTTGGCCTTGGCTCCTCGCTTTGTTTCCTCCGCTTCTCTTCTCGAATATGTCTCTTGTCTCCTTGCAGTGTTTCCTCTCACCTAGGTTCTTCTCTCCTTGAAAAGTCTTTCCTTTCTCTTAGGCCCTTCTATCCTCTCCTCTCCTCTATTTTCTTCTCTTCTCTCCATGTCTCCTCTCTCCTCGCTTTGTCTCCTCTTCTCTCCTCGCAGTGCCTCCTTTCCTTTCTCTTCTCTCTCCTCCTCAACTTCTCTCTCTCTGCTGTGTTCTCTCTCCTCTCCTCTCTCCTTCCCCCCCTGACCTGCACCCAGCTGTTCCCACGGTAACCACCACGACCCACAGCCCTCTTTACAGCTGCCGTTGGGTGACTTTGTTCTCCACCACGTCGCGTTCATTACGGCTTCTGCGGCGAGTCTGGAAATGTGCTGAAATGTGCCGGCCCAGGTACAGACACCGTAAAACTCCAGGCACTCAACAAACGCACTATTCTTTAGGATTTTTTGCCCAAATTCTACTCAAATCATTTTATTGTCACACTGGTGTCAGGCTGTGGATGAAAAGAAGTTTGCTCTGACTTGTGGTTTTAGTTTTAGACGGTCAAATGTGTGGAAAAAGGAAACATAATTCATAGATTGACAGTAATGCAGTTTGAAAGAGTTGCCGGAGTAAATCCTAGAGTGCTGAGAGAAGAGGTGCTATAGGTTAAAACAAGCCTATGTGATCAAAGGTGCTTTGCATCAGTGACTTTCACTCCCTGGTGTTCGCTCCCATTGTGCTGTAGCTTTAGCTTTAGCCTTTAGCTCTACAGTAAAGATTGTGTTTTAACCCTTGTGTCCTGTGGCAACCGGGGTGTTACAATCTCACTTTATCTTAGCCGTTTCCACTTGGCTAAACCAAAAAATATTTTAGACATAAAATAAAATGGCAGCAACACCACCTGGGAGTTGGCCCAGGATCATTTAGCTAAATGTAAGGCACGTTAATTCGATAATCAATAATCAGTGGCTTCAACCAAAATGATCAAAAACAAATCTGACATTTATTTGTACAATTTATAAAATAAATACAGTAACGATCAAAAGTTTGGACACACCTTCTCATTCAAAGAGTTGTCTTTAGTTTCATGACTATGAATATTGGAGATCAGGGCTATTCAAATGGCGGCCCGGGGGCCATATGCGGCCCACTAAGCAGTATATTTTGGCCCAGCATAATAAAAATTGGCCATAGACTGAACCATATTGGCTGTGTTTGTTGTTTTTAGTGCGTGCTGTTAACTCTTATTCAGTATCCTTTTGTGTGTCGTTTGAACTGTTATTTTGATTCTGTTATGGCTTTAAAAAGGTTAAAATCTTGAAATCCTGGCTTAGTTCTGGTTCAGTTTTTTGTCTTGTTCAAGTTGTGGTTTTACATAAGCCAAAAGTTTAATCTGGGTTTAGACCTGGTCTAGGCCTGAAGTCTGGTCATTGATTGACACTGGGTTTGTTTAGGGTGAACAGAAGTGAATTAACAGATTTAAGCAAAATAAATAAATAAATAAAAAATAAAGTTTGGAAAATAAACATTTTACTATAATTTTATGTATAATTTTATACTTAAAATGTTAAAATAGATTCAAATATGGTTCTAGATCTTCTTACTTAAATTGAGGGTAAACACGCCTTTAGAGGCTAACTCCGCCCACAACTGTGGAGGCAGTGAGGGGGGTGACGGGGGTTGTGCCATCCAACGGTCAGAAGACCATGGAATTTTAATTTTGGTTTTATATTTGTTATATACATTTTTTAAAAACTCTTTTTCTATGTATTAATAAAGAATTACAAACAGGAAAAAAAACAAAAAACAAAAAAAAAACTGAACCTCAAACAGACTCGCAAAAGTGATAGATGACTGGAGGCCTTTTAAGAGACGCCCAGGTGGGTGTGAACAGACTTTGATTGACAGCACCAAATATGAACAGCAGTCCTGGTCCTGACGTGAGATTTGCAGCGGAGGGAGCTGTACAGCAACAGCCCCAAGTCTTTGCTTACTTGCACGTAAGGATTTTTTAAATATTTACTTTGCAAAACATACGTATGAAACCGTTGCTTTAGTCTACATAAGCACATGAACTTATGATGAGTATTTTCTAAAATTGAAAATGAAAAACGAAAATGAATAACACTGACACAAGTTTCGAACCAGCTCATCGTTGAACTAGTGGTGGTACATCGCTCCACTCACTGATCAAGCTGAGCCAAATGACAGCTGATGTCATTCTACTGCGGGTGAAGCTTTCCAGCTCTCCGCAGCAGCGATGTCAGTGGAGGAGTTTAAACCTTGTCTGTCGCGTCAACTCACTGTGACATCAGCGTGAACTGAAAATGCACTGACAGTGTTTGACCATCGGCAGTACAGCCGCCGTTTTTACACAATACACACATAACTGCAAAATGAGTGAGTTTGTCCAAAAATGTCTAAAAAAGGCCTGGAAACAGTAGATAATTCAATTTTGACCCCATATACACAGTCTGACAGTGAAAAAAAGTTGATGTGTTTAGTGTCTCTTTAAACACAGATACATTTTGTTCTGATTGTCCTGTACCCACTTAGTCTCACTCCTCCAGCTCATCTCGGAGGCAGAAAAGCCGCCCTGACGTTGCATATTCCGCACGACTCCGTGTTGACAGAAGGCTTAGCTGTGCATTCGCTCTGCGTTAGCCTGGCTGCGTTCCTCTGTCCTCCATCTTGTGGCTGTGGTTTGAGTTTTCCACACAGTGTTTCTCCTGGCACGCCCACCGCCCAGATCAGCACGGCCTCCTTCTCTCGCTCACATATTCAAACGCTTTCCATTACAAAGTCGGCAGAAGAGGCTTGAGGGATTCACACTTTCCTTCAAAAGTTTGCTTTAAACTTGACTTGTATTCAGTGGTTTTTGAAACAGTGGGTTTTGAAGGCTGCATCTGAATGTCCACACTATTCAAGCTCTTGCATTTCGACACTATTTAAAGATGTGGACTTTTTTTGATGTCTTGGACTAACGGTGTGTGACCAAGCGGGCAGTTACATTTAGCAGAAGTAAAAATAGAAGTTGAATAATATTTTAACCTTAGCTGTAAAGAAAATAAAAGAAAAACCAACAACGCCACCGGGATAACCCGGAAAATAAAATAACTATAACTAAAAGGCAACACAGGTTCGTAATGATTTTGACAGAGGCATGATTAAGTTTAACAAAGGAGCATTATTTATTTGTACATTTGTTAACTGAGAGTTCCTTGTGTTTAATACCATTCATAGTCCAGTTCATTCATAGTCCATATTAAACCTGGTTTTCTCTGATCACGACGTTCCAATAGGTCCAGACCATCCAGACTTTTAGCACAAGGGTCCACCTCCTGCTGCCCCTCCTCCAATGGTCCGCCATCGGTCCATGTTTTTGTTGAGTTTATCATGAACAAGCAATCATCGCAGGAAAATAAAAGGCAAGACAGCAGCATAGTTACATCTATCGAAAGACATTTTAAACCATTTGTTAGCATTTCCACTGACTGCTACCTAGATTCAAGACATTTCCCGTGAGACGTACCGCTTGAGTACAGGACGTGAGTGTAGCCAGCTCAAATGGGCGCACCTCCGTGTCTGCCCGAAAACCCTCGCAAGACTGGCGCAACAGGTCAAGCAGAGCCATCGCCTAGCGCAGAACAACCAAAGATAGGATTTAAGATCACGCATGGTTATTATTTTGCTAAAAAGATAAGTTTTGCACGCTACCTGAGAGGAGAAGACGACGAGGCCAACACAAAGGGACCCAGGAAGTGTGTGTGGAGTCAGAGGGCGTGTGACGCAATGCAACGCTCTTTTATTGGTTGCCGGCTAGCACAACAGCCAATAAGAAGTACGCACCAAATTGACAGAGCCTGCCTGCAGGCTGCCCTGTCACATTCGCATTCAAATTGATTAAAAATACCTAATTCTTTCTTATAAATGAAGAAAGGATCATTTGAAGTATCCTGGTTATGTCAATATTCTGGTTCTGGTGTTTACATGTGCTCAGAGAAACCGGGATATTCATTGTTCCTGTTCACATTGAGCACTGGGAATATCCTGGTTATTCAGACTGGTAACTATGGCAACAATGACACAGACTTGGCAAGGAATGTATGAAACTTTGCTAACTTATGGGTTTTAACATGTTTCCAGCAAAAAAGCGGACACAATACAACTAAATAAGAACATCAGACATAGTTTTATAATGGTGACATATTACAAATTAAAGAAATAAGTAAGTTTAATTGGAATAGGCTCTGACCTTAAACAAGAATAAGTGCTAAAAAATGAATACATGAAAAAGAAAACCATAATATTGAGTAATTTGGGAAATTTGTGAAGAAGGAACCATATTGGGCTTTGAAGTTGTCTGTTATCATCTACAGTCGTCAGAGATAAGACCAAAATCTTCTGTAAGAACACAATTGTCCAGCAGCAGATGTGCTCTCTCTCCCCTCTCTCTGTTTCCTCTTTATTGTTTCTTTTTCTCATCTTTTTGTACCTTCCCTTTCTCTCTCTCTCTCTCTTGCTAACATACTCACTCTTTCTCTCCACCTTTCTACTCTCTTTTCTCTCACTCTGTCTCTCATTCCCTCTCCCCGTCTTCACTCTCTCTCCTCTCTCTTCCCCCGCTCCTTCCCACCCCATCCCTCTCTTTCTTCTCTCCTTGCTCACACTCTCTTCTCTCTCCTCCTCACCTCTTTCCCCTCTTCTATTTCGTCTTGCTCTCTCTTGTCTCTTTCCCTCTCCTCTTCTCTTTCTACTCTCTTCTCTATCTTTCTCTACTCTCTCTCTCCCCCTCTCTCTTTTTCTCTCTCCTCTCTCTCTCCCTATTTCTACTCTCTCTCCCTCCCTCTCCTCCCCACCGCTCTCTCTTCTTTCTCTCTCTCTCACTTTCATTTCTCCTTTCTCTCTCTCCCACATTTAGCTCTCTCCTCTCTCTTCCCCTCACCCCTCTCTCTCTTGTCTCTTTCCCTCTCCCCTATCTTTCTCTCCTCACTCTCTCCCTCTTTCTACTCTCTCAGTCTCTCTCCTCCCCTCTCTCTCTGTTTCATTTCTCTCTCCTCTCTCTTTCTACTCTCTCTCCTTCCCTCTCCTCCCCATCTATCTCCCTCTCTCTCTTGCTAACATACTCGCTCTTTCTCTCCACCTCTCTACTCTCTTTCTCTCACTCTCTGTCTCTCATTCCTCTCCCGTCTTCACTCTCTCTCCTCTCTCTTCCCCCGCTCCTTCCCACCCCATCTCCTTCTTTCTCTCTGCTCACATCTCTTCTCTCTCCTCCTCACCTCTTCCTCTTCTATTCGTCTTGCTCTCTCTTTCTCTTTCCTCTCCTCTTCTCTTTCTACTCTCTCCTCTATCTTTCTCTACTCTCTCTCTCCCCCTCTCTCTTTTCTCTCTCCTCTCTCTCCCCTATTTCTACTCTCTCTCCCTCCCTCTCCTCCCCACCTATCTCTCCTCTCTCTCTCTCTTGCTAACATACTCACTCTTTCTCTCCACCTTTCTACTCTCTTTTCTCTCCTCTTCTCACTCTCTGTCTTCATTTCTCTCCCCGTCTTCACTCTCTCCTCTCTCTTTCCCCCGCCCCTTCCCATCCCATCTCTCTCTTGCTCACTCTCTCCTCCTCACCTCTTTCCCCTCTTCTTTTTTCTCTTGCTCTCTCGCTCTCCTCTTCTCTTTCTACTCTTTCCTCTCTCTTTCTCTACTCTCTCTCTCTCCCCCTCTCTGTCCCACCCCTCTCTCCCCTCGCTCTCTCCCTCTTTCTACTCTCTCACTCCCTTTCATTCCCACCTCTCTCTCCTTTTTCTCTCTCTCGCTTTCATTTCTCCTTTTCTGCTTTCTCTCACTCTTTCATTTTTTCTGTCTCCTCTCTCCTGCCCACCCCCTCTCTTTTTCTTTCTCTTCTCTCTCTTGCTCACTCTCTCTCTCTCCTCATCACCTCTCTTTCCCCTCTTCTTTTTTCTTTTGTTCTCTCTCTCCCTCTCTCTTGTCTCTTTCGCTGTCCTCTCCTCTTCTACTCTCTCTCTCCCTCTCTGCCCCACCCCTCTCTCTTTTTCTCTCTCCTCTCTCTCTCCCTCTTTCTACTCTCTCTCACTCCCTTTCATTCCCACCTCTCTCTCCTTTCTCTCTCTCACTTTCATTTCTCATTTTCTCTGTCTTTCTCTCGCTCTTTCATTTTTCTGTCTCCTCTCTCCCCTTTTTTCTACTCTCTCTCCCTCTCTCCCCTCCTCTCTCTTTCTCTCCTGGCTCTCGATTACTCTCTCTCCCTTACTCTCACTCTCCCCCCCCCCCTCTCCTGCCTACCCCGTCTCTTTTTCTCTCTCTTCTCTCTCTTGCTCACTCTCTCCCCCTCGCCTCTCTCCTGCCCGCCCCCTCTCTCCCTCTTTCTACTCTCTCTCACCCCTTTCATTCCCACCTCTCTCTCTGAAAGCGTGAAAGAGAGAAAGGAAGAACACAAGGAAAAAAGGCACGAAAAAAAAGAAAAGAAAGAAAGGGAGCAATAAAGAGAAGAAAGAAAAAAGAGAAAGCAAAAGAAAAGAAAAGAAAGAAAAAAAGAGACAAAGAAAGCGTGAAAGAGAGAAAGGAAGAACAAAAGGAAAAAAGAAGTAGAAAAGAAAGAGAGAAGCGGAAAAAGCAGAAGAAAAAGTAGTAAAGAACAAAAGACTGAAAGAGAAGCTAGAAAAAAAAGAGAAAAGAAAGGAAGGAAGATAGAAAGCAATACAAAGAAGAGAGAAAGAGAAGAAGGGAAAAAAGATGGTTGTATTGTATTATGCAGCTTACACGGTTCCTTCAACTATTATTCATGATCGCAGAAGGAAGACTACGAATACTGAGGGCCAGGTTTTGGATGAACGTGTACAAAGAGGAATACTGTTGGCTGTCAAGGATTAAAACATTTCCAGAAAACATACTTTGAACCCACCGTTTGTTCCATAAATCTCCTTGGAGAACGTCGAGAACGGACACTAAAACCCTTCACTGTTTCATCTGTGAATTGTGGTAAGTAACATCTCCACAGACAATAAACTCAGCACGTTCTGTCGTTTTTGGGAAGGTTTTCCAAGAAGCCTCTGTCAGCAGCAGTGAAACAGGACATGGTTAGAAACATGTGGATATGCAGTTGTCTTCCTTTGGTTCACAGAGCAGAGGACACTCCCTTGCACTGTTCTGTGTGGGTCAGATTCAAAAGCTCCGGTGGGGGTTTCACATCTTTCCCGTCGAACATACAGAGTCTATTGTAAGTGCTGAAAGCGACGGGACAGTAATAGAGACAAAAGGTTGTGTTCACGTGACTTTACAGCGTTTTACAAGTCGATAATATACAGATGGTGAGCAGTTCTCATGATTGGTGTTTAAACAGGAATACACGCAGGACTTTTATCATTTATTTTACTTGACTCCAAATACGTTCAAATACCAAAGCTTTCTTAATAGATGATGTTATTATTAGTATGTAGCTGCTCTCATAAAGACAATTGGGCTCTGCACCGAGTTACATAGTGCAGCTTTTACAATGTCTGATTTCTATAGTTAAATTAATCAGCTCAGGCAAATGGCTGGAGTCTTGTTAAAGATGTATCCTGCAGTTTTAGCTTCTGAGCCCTGTACTACGAAGCTAGATTTGGGGTTTAGCGGGTAAGTTCTTGGTTAAACCTGGTCTGGCGGTCCTATGAAACTGGATCACGTCCTATCGGGTTAGATCTCTATGGCAACATGCGGCAAACTCATAACCTGCTCCGGACCAGGATAAGTTCCCGAATAAGTTAAAAGACGAGGCGCTGGCCAATCAGAGACGAGAATTAAGCCGTTTGTGAAGAGGGGGAGAGAGAGAGAGATGAGAGGGCAGCGGAGAAATGAGGAAATGTGAAAGTTACGGCGTTTTCTTTTATATCAATGCGATGAGCACGGCACGTAACCTGTTTATTAAGAGCAGGATGAGATCTTAACAGTGACTGAAGAATCCAGTTTAATCTGTGTGATGATTAATAAATTATTTAATTGTCAAGAAATTATAAACGACTGCACTTTGTGCACATTTGGCTGTGGAATTTTATAGATCACTTTGACTCAGACAACGGACACAGCTCATTCAGACTAAACGGTCGATTTTATAAATGTTTCGTCATGTCTGCACATTTAGTCTGTTGTATCCATGCAGGACATTTAAATGAACTCTGCAGCGTAACTTCTGTGTCTGTGATTGGTTGATTAAGTGCAGACTTCATTTGAAGCTGCAGCGCGTTTCCTTCTTAGATTTTAATACTCGTATATTTCGCTTCGTGATTGACGTTTCCTCACGTTTGAAGTCTGCAACTTTGTTGTTCTGATTGGTCAGTTAGAGACCAATCAGAACAACCAAGTCGGTCGGTTAGAGAAACTTATCCAGGAGAAGTTCAGCGACGTTCGTAGTACAGGCCTCTGATGTCTAACAGGCTCATCAGAAGAGAGAACTTTCTCCAAGCAAAAGAAAAACAAAATATAAAATCCGCCTACATTTTTTGGTAAAGCTGGTGTTGACAGCTCAGACATAAATGACTCTAGATTTGGAATATTTTGGGTTTTGACAATTCCTCTGTAAAGCTGAAGGTAACTGAGGTAAAAATGAGTTTAGGGACCCAAAATTACTCAAAAAAATCTATTCGGAGCCAATGCAAAAGTCCTATTACAATTTTTGAATTTATAATAAGAGACTGCCTTGAAAAGATGAAGAGAAACTCATACCAGAAACGCTAGCTCCTTCTTCACTTTTACCAGCCTAACCTCACTGCCCTCAGATTCAGATATCAGACTAACTTGAGTGTGATCTGCAGCAGTCTGTACCAGAGCCAGTGTTCAGTGTACGCCTCATTTCCTGAGCCGACACACTCCAAACAGAAGCCACAGCAGCGGGCCGCGGTGTGAGCTGATGAAAGAGAAACATCCAGTGAGTCGCTGATGAAGTCTGGTGAAGCAGGGAACAGACAGGCCTTGATTTGGTGCGATGTGTGGCTGCTCTGTGTTCACGACCAAAACAAGTGTGATTATGTAGAGCGAGAGCAAGGCTGAGCTGGAGCGCTGGGGTCAGAGAGAAAATCAAAAAGGGAAAATTAAAAAGGGACTGGGTGCGATGTCAAAGGTTGTCACAATTCTGAGCGGTGAAGCAACACATCACTGGAAATATAAAGGTTTATCGTAAGACAAGTTTACTATATCACTGCAGGGTTGGATGTTCAACTACAATTGTGTTTAGAGGAGCATGATTACATTAACTGATTTGTCCTGATCTGACAGGTTTGTGTGGCAGGTCGAGGGGAGGTCCAGGGTCTGTTAAATGAATGGAATAAATGATGAGAGAAATAAAATCCAACAATGCCACTAGAAATGAAAAAAAAAAAAAAAAAAAGAATAACCTAAGAGTAAGGTAAGTACATTGAAGACAGAGGCAACATGTTCCATTTAGCATATTAACATTTATTTTACCAAGCAAAGGATGTTTTATGCTTATGAAATGTCCTTTAACAGTTCATTTAGGAGACAGTTTGTTTGTTCATAGTTCACTGACTGTTTTCTCCATCAAGACACATAAGGACAACACAAAAGGAAAGGTGCCTAGCGCACTGAGCTCCAGAACCTGTAGTGAGGAAGAATAGTTTAGTTCAACTAAAGGCTAGGCTCACGTACCACAGAACCAGAGGGGTTACACACTGCACAGAGCAATGAGGCCCTCAGCAGTGTGTATCGCAGGGTTCTGCTGCACTGCGGCACTACAGAAAGGTCTCATTAAGCATTTGCTAAGCCGTTATTGACTTGTTAATATAGTTTTGTGAGTAGGACCACGCCCCCATCGCACTCCAACCACACCCCTACGTCTCTGGAAGCCTTCATATCCCAGCTCACACTCGTGTCTCAGTTTGACCATGCGCCTCATCTAAGTTCAACTCTGCGCTCTCGACCCACCCGCCGTCCCCTCTTTCACAACATTCCTTCTAGCACCCAGTTAGGAAGGGGGGCAGAACCCCCCCACACTGAATCTTCTTGCCTGGTCATCGCTCATCTGATTTCACGGAACTTCAACATCAATATCTATTCAATAAACAATGTATAACTATTTCTGTTTGGTGTGGTCCTTATAACAAAACTAAATTATGACACAAATTGGAAACTGTAAAAGATTAGTACCTGATGGAGCTCAACCTGATGGCAAAGCCCCCTAAACAGACAGCGGTTGTATGGAGGGATTCCCTGTCAATGTCACTTTCCGCACTACTGCGATGCTCATGCAAAAGATGAATAAAACAACAAAATGGGACAAGAGCAGCTGTTGGATCAGGTCTAAACCAGTAGAACAGACATCTGTCTCCTGAAGCTTGAGACAGTGTTTTTCTCGGCGTTTTCTGTGCCATGTTCTGTTTTTTTTTTTTAATGACTTTTAGCAACAGTCTACCCAGATTGTACAACTTGTTTACTTGCCGCTTCGTCATGTCTGTGGGGCAATAACCACTTTGTGAAACCTTATGGATGTTTTACTGATCAAAGCAGCACAAGTAGTAACAACTTCTACAAATACAGTTGTGACAAAAATGTAAGATCATTAGAATACAATACTAACTTTGGACAACCTCAATGATGGACTGTCACATTTCAAGGTTCAGCACATGTTTAGGAGAAGGACCTGAGTCAGAGCAGCAGCTTAGGTCTCCATTTTTTTGACTAAAAACGCTGTCTAGATTGCGTTGGGATGATGGTACATATAATTTCAAACTTTCCTGATGAAACAGTGTTGAAAACCTTTCGATCGAATTGCTACCAACAGGAAATAGGCCCTCCACATACGCAGCATTTGCAAACACTTCACTCTGAGGTGTTGATGGCTTTCATTTGAACAAAGTGTTCTTTTCTTTTTCCACACGTTGGATGTGCTTTAGCGGTGAGCACAGAGCCGGAGACGCACCAGGACCACAGAAGAACCAGACTTTTGCAAATGTACAAAATCTGTCTGTGACTCAAGAAGGATCAGTGTGGAGTCTGCTGTGACGTCTGCAGAGCTACAGTAGTTTTGTACAAAAATGAGGACGAAATAAAAAATGTGTGAACCTTACCAGTCATTCTCAGCAATACATTGGCATTGGGGGTATTCCATGAAGCAAGATAAAGCCAAAGCCTGGCTTATTTGGCCAATCTAGGCTTGTCAAATCTCCATTTCTGTTCCACTAAGGCGGTTAGCCAGAGGTGACGCTGAGTTGCCGCAGTAACAAGTGCGCAGACATAAACCTGGTCGGGACTAGGCTAACAGTCAAGATTATTTTAGCTTTGTCTCAAAAAACGTCTAAAAAACACTTAAATCTCATGTTTATCCTCACAAACTTTCACAATTCTCTGTCTGTCCCAACACAACTTATAAAGTCACTTTTTATTCACTTCTATTCACTTGGCATTGGCACCAAGAGCTGCTTTTGCTGTTTCTTTTCTACTTTTTTTTTTTTTTTGATCCGCTCTTGCTGTGGAAGTAGCGTTTGTAAGAGCAAACGTCAAATTGGCAGCACAAAGAGCCACATATTTAACTGGAAAATAACTTGTATGTGTATGTGGACTACAAAGGATTTACCACACACATGCAGCTGTTTCCCTAAAGGATGAAGCAATGAAAGCAGGACTAAAGTGTGAGAGCCGTGGAGTCATGCTGCTGCTCACACTGTGACGCTGTCACACCACGTCCACACATCCTCTGCTCTGATTGGTCAGTTCTGGTTGTGAAGAGTTACGCGACAACTTTGTGACAACTTTACGCAGCGGAACTAGTTCCACATGCGGAGTGGAAAACTGTGCATTGCATTAGAAAACGACAAACCTACTACTCACAAATACGATGATAAATCCTCTGGATCTCTGCAGTCTCGTCTCGTCTTTCTCCGGCGGTGAACAGGAGGGGAGGGGCTGCCTCTCGCTCCCCGCATCAGAATAAACCACTAGAACTGAAAACTTTTGCGATGCAAATCAAACTAGAGTCCGTGTCACTTTGGCTCCTTTTGTGTTTGGTTAGATCATGAGGAAAAACACTTTTTCTCTCTCATTCTCAGTGAAGTCTTCGCTCCATTGATCTGGTCTCGTCACATTCAGCGGGAGCGCGCTCATAGCTCAGATTAAGCTTCAAATTTGAATTATCGTTGTTCAGACCCAGGCTTATTTCTTTCATGGCACCACTTGAGGCTTAAGTTGGAGATGAAGCTAGTTTCAGCTCAGGATTTTAGGATAAGCCTAGACTTGTTAAGACACTTCCATGGAATACCAGTACCCAATATCAGATCACTGCAAACACAATGATCATGTTGTGGATACAATGCAAGGATTATCAACAAAGACACCAATACAAAAGGTGGACTAAAAAAGCAAAAAAAATCAGGAAATGAGGAACAGACAATTTAAATCGTGACGAACTTTCCCACCTTCGTGTTTTCATGTTTTGAGTGTCAATACCACAAAATAGTGTATGACACTTCTTCTTCTTGCGTGTCAATTACACGCCCATTTTCTTGGCGTCGTCTATACGCACGTTTTAGTAGAGGACACTTAGGAGGCTTTATTTGGGTTTAACTGCTACGTTTAGGTTTGAAGTTACAAAAATTGGTAAGTTTAGGTCTGAGGCTTGGAGTAAGTTAAGACTAGGATTTTGTAAATATTTATGTATAATAACCCGTCTTTACAGCCACCATAGAAATGGGTTGAGGTAGCAAGTTTGTGAAATGAAGATAGATCAATACTGGCCTATATTTGGGGCTGAAATATTTAGATTTTTTTGTATATCGGCTCTAATTTGTCTGATATCTGATACTTTGGCTTTTCCTCTGTGGGAAAGCTGCACTCACCGTCACTCAAGATGTCTTTTATCTCTCTCCATTCCTAAGTCTGCAGTTTGGATTTATCATAAACATGTTGTAAGTTTAATTCTTGTTCTATGACTTTGGCTGCAGCACAAGCTTTAATAAGAGCTTGTTTGTTTGTCAATATGAACAATATCAGTGTCTTTCATGACGCTATGAAATGATTGTTTCTTGGGCCAAAATACAATTGAGCATCATTGCACTGTGTGAAAGAGACACACATGTACCAAGGTGAATAATAGTTTAGGTAGAAGATTTTTTTGCTTTTTCTTCTAGACCACAGCTATGCTTTTAAAACTAAGATAAGAAACTTGGCCTTACAGATATACATATAAATGACATAACAGACACTTCAGTAGCAAAGACCACAAATGATGTGAATAATGTTTATTGAAGGAATGAATAATGATGAATTTGTGAATTTTTGATAAGCTGTATGATTTGGCTTCAATGGGGCCTAGGCTCCCGTATTCCTTGTACCTGATAGAAGAAGCAGAGAGTAGAATTTATGGAAAAAAGAGGAGGGTGGGTGATGTACGAAGACAGTGGACAAAGGTGGTATGTGAACACGTGACTTAAATAGTGAATCAACCGGAAGCGTGGATGTGGTGGATGTCTGCTCCCGAACTTAAGATAACAAACTTATCTTCATATATTGTAATATGTGTCTGTTATGTCTGTAATTGTAAAATATACAATGAAAGGTCAAAACGTACGATAAGCAAGTTTTCATGTCTTTTTTACGTCACTAAGGAAAAGCCAAAACCTGAAATAACAGCAAATTTTGGTTCTTTGGGTAAGTTTAGGACTTGGGCTTAGGTTAAGATTTATCTGTTACCGTGTGGCTTCAACCAAAATGTTTACCAAAAAGATATCTTATCTTATGAGCACGTTTCCAATGTGATTGAGTGATGCAGCCAGTTCTCACTGATAAGCGTGTCAATACCACGCAATCTGAAACAGCGTGTCATATGAACGCAACTTCTATTTTGTGCGTGTGTATTTGACGCGTTTCTGTCCCAGTTCATTTCTATGGTGAATGTAAAGACGTGTTATTATTCATGAATACTAACACAATCCTAATCCTAACCTTAACCAACTCCAAGCCTAAGAGCTCAACTTACCCATTTTTGTAACTTCAGATTTGAATTTAGTCGTTAATCCCTTGAAAAACCTCGTGTTTGTCGTCAACCACTAGGCGTGTCCAGACCACGCCAGAAAAAACGAGCGTGTAATTGCACGCCAAAACAGGCTGCTATTTTACGCAGTTCATTAGAACACGTTGGGGTGATGATGTTTTTCGTCTGTAGTGTAGTGTAATGTGATTTCTCTCGCTGTTTCCCGCCGAAGGTTAAGACATTAGAATTCATCAAACAAAGCTAAGGCTTCTTCTCTTGACTGTCTAGTGCTCTTACTATTGACTCCATGACAACCTCCAGAGATAAGAAGGAGCTAGAAATCAAAAGCTAGGAGCTAATGACTAGCTCTATTCACTATATACAAAACTCAAGTGCGTGTTTACTAATTTCACAAAAGCTGAATTATTATTGATAACTAAAGGTATTTAAGCTGTTTTGTTAGCTTCATTACAGTTTTTTAAAGACTTATAACTGGCTAATCTTGGAACTTCTCATCTTGTTCCATCGGATCCAAAACACAGCTAATTCTCAAACGTGCATTCCTTATACATTTGAACTGTATCCACATTTTCTCCTCAGAGCACCGTTAAAACTTGTTCTCGGTCCGTTCACGAGATGTTAAATTTCAGTTACCAAGCCTCCAATGACATAGTTATCCAGCATTACCAGCTCCTTAAGTTACACGGCAATTACTGACAACATACGGTACGGGCTGTAGGTTTTTCCACTGTTCGCTCAGCTCGCTCTTGTGCTTTGTTCGTCCTGCGGTTTGAACATTTTTCTCGATGTAGAATTCATTTTACCTTCCATAAATCCCACACGCCAGCTTAGGTCCAGTAACACGTTTATTAGAGCCGCGTCACCGTCTTTCCCTCGGCTTGTTTCACTTATGTCGGACTCACTTCCATTTGAGTCCAATCAGTTTTTCCACTTAGGCTGCGATTAGAGCTGGATTCAACTTCTTAAAATGATTAGGTTTACTTTGTTAGTTAGAATAATTATTTGTAATAAAAACGAAGTAAAAAATGTTTGTATATGGGTATTAATGTTGTGTTGAAGGATTTGTGACAGTGTAAAAGTAGTTGAACATATGTAAATATCTGTTTTCAATTAATAAAAATCAATTAATAAAATTTTTCAATTTTTCAAAAATGTAACACAAAGTGCGTTACAGTGCATTTAAAACAATCCCACTCATCCACAAACACACCCGAAACATTCCCCCGACATACACTCCTTTGGCAATTGGTTATATTTTATCAGTCAACGTCACTTTCTGCTCCATTGCACATGCCCCATGCATAAAGAGATGATGTCTGTCTAGTTGACTGGGGAAACTTCTTTGATTAAAACAACAAAACGGTAAGCAAGCTAGATGTTTGGATCAGGTCATTACAACCAACCCCCCTACCCCTCCTACCCCTCACCCCTGCAGCTGCGATATGATTGTGCTGGGTCACCGTTGTGTCGAACTCCAAACCAATCTGGCTGGCCAGGTTACAATAACTCAAATGGAGCTGGGGCCAAATTGATCGAAATCAGAGTTGAGCGTGAGCTAAATTTTAAAATATACAGATGAAAAATTTAAATATGACAATTGTTTCCATATTTATTATGAATTACATTGCATTTATTTGAAGTGTATTGTATTGTTCTTCAAAGAACATTTGTAAACAAATGATATGCAATTTGGCCGCATTCCACTGCATTTTAGGGTTTTATTTCCATAGCCTATTTTTCCATTCTGGTCTATGTGGCTCCTCTTTTGCTCTTCATACACAGAACAGAGTTCGACTGCTGTGTTTTATGGAACCTGTAGCTTTTTCAGAGGGACACTATAAAAAATAATCAGAAATGATCCTGGGGGCCATATGAAACCATCTCAGGGGCAGCATTTGGCCCTCGGGCCACATGTTTGACACCTCTGCTCTATATCTAAGAATACAGTAGGCTGGGTAGAGATGAGTCAGATGAGAGAACACCATCAGAGGAGCATTCTGCACCAGGAGCAGTAATCAGTTAGTTGCAATTAATTACTTTGTTTCAGCTCGAAATATTGTAAATGTTCTGCGTATGTTGTAGGAGGTCATATGATCAACTCATGTGACTGGATGATAGCCTTTGAGACACCTGGCTCCAATAGTTCTACCTTTCACGTGTCCTGGAGAAAGCCCCATGCGGCCCGAAAACCGTAGACAAGAATGAAAGGCAGATGTGTCTCTACAGCTCTGGTTCAGTTGGTAAAAAGTGTATAATGTGAACGTGAACTGGGCCAGTTTAGAGAAAGAGAACATGTTGCAACTTTGGTACCTAATCAAGTCGAGTCTGGATCAGTTTGTATCGTGAATGCAAAAGTGTCACGAAAAGCATTTACAAGCATCATTTATTCTTAACCAACTTTTATGGATTGCATTGTCCTTCACTGGTACATTTTGTCTTAACTTCTCCAAAAACTCCATCCCAAATCCCTCACAGAGCTCTCCTTCCAGCGCTGATCCTCTCGGGTAAGTGATGTTTTTCCAGACTTGTGCTTGTCCCGGGACCCTCCTCCTCTGTGGCCCCTCCCCCTGGGCACTACACTCTGGGCTTTGACTCCGGCTCAGTCAGAGGAACTTTAACTTTTGAGCCTCTCCATCCTCCCCTCTCTCACGCTCACACGGACGGACGCTGTAACATGGAGCGCTACTGTGTCTGCGCGCTCTGGATCTGCTGCCAGCTGTTAGGTGAGTCCTTTTTATGAATGAACTGCACAAGTACACTGTAAAAACTGTAGATCTAGACTGGATTAACGTGACTTGGATTCAGAAGTTTGTTTTAGATTTGAGTGCTTTTAACTGGATAAGATTTATGCTTCTTTACGTAGAATATTTCTTTTCTTTTAATAGGCTTATAATAGGAACAAGAATCTGCCAATGGGATAAAAAGACTTTTCTCAACCCATTGGTAAATAATGTACAATTACTACTTTAACTTATGCAGTTGGTAAAACTGGAAGTCAGTGTGTTTTACTTGTAATTTGAAGAAAAAATACTCAGTGAATGACTTGCTTTTGAACTTTTTAAAGAGCACATGTTAAGGAAAATAAACTTTAATTCAGTTTTAACACGGCCGGAGTTGTTCTGTGAGATGCTGTTCTTGCTCCTCTGAGTCTCAGAAAACACAGTTTTGAATATCTCAGAGCTGTCATCTGCGTTTACATGCACAGGGAAATCAGACTAGGTTAGAAAACTGGACTCTATTTGGTTTCCCCTCAAACCAGACCAGTTTTGCTCCTGTTTACATGTGAGAGAGTAAACCCATTGGAAGACTGGTCCTGCTGTATCAGATTCACTACTGCAGGATTCAGACTGTGTTATGTTGATTACCTAAACACTGTTTATTATTAGTAAGTGTTTGTAATATTGTGTGTAAAATTACACACTGCTCTTTCTGGGACAGTGCAGGACTGTGTGAAACATGTATTTAAATATGTGACTGTGTTCCACGTTGTGCAAGAGCTTTTCTGTTGTAAAAATGTTAACTTTACTGTTGAAATGTGGAGCAGGCAGAGGTTGTGAGCATGCTCAGTTACATTTGTCCAGCTGCAGACTGATTGTCTGTTTACATGACGTCTGAAATCAGACTACAATCGGTCGGGATGTGCGGTTTCACGAAACCGGTTTACAGCTCCTCAACAGGTCTGCCCAGGTTTACATGAGATTTGGAAACTTTTTAAATCAGACTAGGCTAGTTATCTGGTTTCCTGGCCTCCATGTAAACGGCCTGAGTGATGTCAGAGGTAGATCTGAGTCAGTTGAGCATTCAGACGTGTGTTGAGTGTAGAAGAAGTGGCAAAGTTATGGACATGTTTTGTACAAATGAACTTTGTGGTCAAGTGGAATCTGATAATAGTTTTACTGTCACCCTGACACTAACCGGCATCAAGATTTTGGACATTTCATCAGCTGTACAACCAATAATGTCCTCGTCAAATAGCCTCAAAAACTACACTAAGGTCAACTGTGTCTGAATGCAGCCCAGTCTCCGAAAAAAAGAAAATGTTAAAACATACGATAAGCAAGTCTTTGTGCCTTTCTTACATAAACATGTTACAAAGCCACACAGTGACATTTTCTTTCGGTCTTAACCTACCCAAAGCCCCAGCGTCAATGTGTCGACTCAAAGTAATATATTGGCATAAAAAAAAAAATCAAAGAAAACCTTTTGACATTTTGTTGTCTAAGTTTTCTTTCAAGACTGTGTTGGTTAAATGTGACAAAAGCTAAATTCCGTGTTTGTTTGTTTTAAATTTGCTTTCCCTCCATTGTTTACCTGATTTCTCTTTTGTTTACATGTCACATGCAAACTACTCAACACAGCTGTGGTTGGTGAATTTGCTTCTTTTTCTTATTTTATCAGTGTTTTAAGCTCGCCTATAGGAGAAAAAGTCCATTCTTGTCATTCAGTGCTATAGCATTTAGAACAACTCTATTTCTGCAGCGTTAGCATAGCAGGCAATCACATTGTTTTCCTCACAGTGTTGTTTTGTTTGTTTGTTTACTTGTAGTTGGCTATTTTGAAGTGACACTATTCCTTTGCGTATACTTGGGTAAACTAAAGTAACAGTACTTGGTAAATTAATTTCTTTTACTCAACTGCAATGGCTTTGTGAACATTTGTAAAATCAAAATGTAGATAACACTTTGCACTTGAATCCTCGGTGAATGACATATATTTATTGAGTTACATTGTAGATGAAATTGTATTTCAAACTTTGAGTTCTCAGGTGATTTCAGTTTGTTTCCCATGATGTACTCCAGTATTTTAGCAGCAGGGCCGGCCCTGGCCTTCAGGGGGCCCTAAGCAGAATTTGACTTTGGGGCCCTTGCCACTTCAGCGGCACATTGCAAAACATACCCGGCCCTCATCACATAGCCCGTAGAGGGCTGCACACATACTCATAGAGCTACAGTTACATTAGGTAACTAAGATTTTCAATGTGTGCAGCCTGTGTTACTGCTGATTTGTAGAAAAGGGCTGGCTATATAGCCAAAGACGGGGGTCTGGGGCCCTCCCCAGGAGATTTTGACTAAAATAGATGTAATTTCCTGCAATTTGGACTATGTTTATGTAAGAATATATCTTATTTTTTCAGCAGTTTATCTAAAAAACAACAAAAACAGTTATTTATTGCATAACCAATAGCCTATAAACTTGTGGAAATAGCTCTATTAGGGTCAGTGATTCTCTCAGCAGAGAGACATGCAGGTGCCAGGGCTGCAGTCTAACTCTTTGGTTCAGTCTTTTTTCTGAGTTGCAGCCTCACACTGGACAGTGAAACACGTCTCAAACAACAATCCTGACTAAAACCTTTGTGCAGACTCCTGGACTCACGTGTTCTGCTTCTTTTAGGAGAATTGAGCTGATCTGTTCCGACAAACGCGCCGCGGTTCGCCGCCGTATTTCGCGCTATTAAATGTGTTCACGTATTGTTTCCTCAACTGTTTTGATCATAACTTCGCCAATACTAGGCGGATTGTCAAAAAATAAAAACTGTCTAAAAGCTTAGACCTTGTAGAACATGTTTATGGATTCGTTTATGTTCGTAGAGTCTTTAATTTCGTGCTGTTGACCTGACAGATTCATTAAGCTCTAAACAGAAAGCACAACTTAGCCTACTCGTAAAAACAACGCACAAACACAGCTAGTTTAGTATAATACACTCACCGTGTTGTCTTCATGTCACTCTCCTTTGTGCATTTAATGAAGAAACAAATGTCCCAGCTCTTTATCCTGGCAACTTGGCAAGTAATTCCATAATGCTCAGCTTTTCAAATCTTTTTCAACTGTCCATCTTTCACTTAAACAATCTTCTGGTCCTTCCTCTGGTGATCTTGAAGCATTCTCCAGAACAGAATAAAAGTTTTAGCTTACGTTTATTCTAACAACTTGTAGAGCACCTGATCTCCGCAGCAGAGCAGAGCCCCGGAGCGCAGCGCACCTCAGTCAGACCGGGGCCCTCGCTGTAAACACGGAGCTGCCCTTCTACTGCCCGACTCAAAACAATACAGCAGCAAATATTTTGGAAACAAACAATTGTCATAATTTTATAGGACTATTTAACCACGCGTGAACACATGCATACATAATAGTTTCCAAAAAAGCTTTCAACTAATAAGTTTTCAAAAATGTTAATGTGCTCGTGGGGGCCCCTGGTGGTCACGGGGCCCTAAGCAGCCGCTTAGTCTGCGTATAGGCTGGGCCGGGCCTGTTTAGCAGTACTTCTTTACTTGTTTATGGTGAATGACTTATTCTGGCAACATTCTGGGGCTCTCTGCAAACTTTGACTTGTATAGTAAGATTGCAGATTCTTGGGCTGTATCAGTCAAATGTGCATAAATCACTAGAGATGATGCTTTCTTAGTTAAAGGTAAATGTGTGTCCTTTATTAAGAGACGCTGAATGTGCATAAAAGCAACACAAACATAAGTCCAGGAACACATACAGGCTGTGACGCTGCAGCTCACTGACAGGCTCCCGTCTGTAGTCTCCCAACCCACAGTGTGAGCCTGTAACTCACAGACAAGTCTAGAGCTGCAGTCTTAGAACCTGCAGTCTGATGACCCACCGCTGGCATGTCCCTCACTGTGGCTCCCCGGGAATCAAAACAAGGGACCACAATGGCCTTTTTCTAACAGGCCATAAAAGTGCCTGGCCGTGACTGACACTAACTTTGTTTTGACTATCCTTTTCAAAGCTGAGCTATTACATCACGATTATTGGGATGAAGACCAGACTGAGGCCATCTCCGCACACAGATAAAACAATGATAACCTTAAAAAATGCAAAACATAAGCTGCTTAGGATTGTGAGCGTCCACATGAATCAGTAAACCAGCCTGAAGCCGATGTAATGCCTGCAACTGACCAGAGTGTGGCGCTGTGACACTGACACAGACAGTCACAAAACTAGAGGAAGACTTGACACTGACATGAGCAGAAAAGTCGTGAATGTAAACAGAAACTTAGCGGAGAATTCGTTTAAACGTAGCAAGCAGAAAGTGGATTTATACTTCAGATTCTTTGGAATATGTTGACAAGGCTTCAAAATGGATTTAATGGAGATTGTAGTGGATTTATTTAATGTTTCTGTGTCTTCTGTGGTTTATGGTGCAAAAGTGAACATCATATAAAGGTTAGACGTGACTGGTTCAGTGACGTCGTCAGCATGACTGCGAAGACACTAAACCAGAGTTTTGAAATCTTTTCACTCTGGGACCTGGTTTCAGAAATCTTCGTTTTCAGTGTCCTAAAACTCCTGCTTCGTGTGGATGATGTGTGGTTCAGGACAAATATTTGTTTGAAGCGACTGAGCTTGGACAAGTGTGGACTAGCCTGACCCTGTGTAGATTTTAAGTAATACCCAGTGAGTAGGGTGACCACCTGTCCCGCTTTTGGTTGTACCGTCCCGCTTTTTAGGCTTGTGTCCCGCAGATCACGGCCGTGTTCCGCTTTTTCATTGGTGATTGAACACAGCGAATATAACACTTATAGCGCCGTGTTTAAACGGGGATTTGGGCATCTGTCTGATCTCTGTTCGTGCGCGTTTGTGTGATAAGCAGCACTGCACGTCAATCAACAGTCTGTGCACCGCTGGTCCCGCCCACCATTTACGAGGAAACTTAACCTGAGTCTAGCGGCGACAGCGAAGGAGAAAGGCAAACGCGTGTGAGGAGACGAAACTATCACCAGCGAGGCAAAGAAAAGGAGAGTTACAGGTACAATCACTGAAACACTCTCATGAGTCTGAACACTGAAGGAGACGCTGAAAGAGCAAGAGAACGCAGTACTGTGCAGTTTGTGTAAAATCAGCTTCTCCATCAACCATGGAGGAGAATATGACTACAACCTGCCACACACAAAGCTCATCAAAAATAGACTCAACAGCAAGAAACTTCTTAATCAATGCAAACAATTAGGCTATCTTAGACCAATCCTAATATTTCAACAAATAAGACTATTATCTATGTAGGCTAATAATTTATTATTCACACTGCAAAAAAGGAAAATCTAACTTAGATAAAATTACTTAATAGCATATTATTAAAGACCATATTTAAGATGTTTTCACTAAACAAGACCAAGTCTGACTCAGATTTGACTTGTTTAAGATATTCTATTTTCATTTGCTTTATCTAGATATAAAAACTTTTTTAAGCAAATTTGTATCTGTTTTAAGTCATAATTGTTGAATGAATAAAAATTGCTTAAAATTCTGTCAAGAGAACTTAGTCAAATTTTCTTACTGCATTGGCAGATATTGAAATAAGACATTTTACCTCAAAATAAGAAAACATTTCTTATTTTATGAATAGCCTTTTTTGCAGTTCAGAAAACTCTTTATACATTTCAAAATATCCTAAATGCATCTGTATATTATCTGTTAGTTCAAAACAGGCTTAGTATAAAAAATGATATCATTTGTCGAGTCCGTCTCACCGTGTCCCACCAAATCCCCGAACCTGTCCCACTTTTTGGAGTTTTTGAGGTGGTCACCCTACCAGAGAGAACTGTGGTAACACCAGGAGAACATGCAAGATATCAGGAGATTTGCACATTTGGTTCGGTCTTGGAGTCAAACTCATGATCTCCTCACCGGGAATAAAAAGCTCTAACCACTCTGCTACTGTGCACGAATAAGGACATCATTATCTTTAACAGGCTTGATTGTTTAAAAAGTGAACATGGGTCATTAAACTGAACTTCTTAGATAGCTTTGCCTCTTTCTTGTGATTTGGAAGCAGCATTGTTTTATCTACTTGTGATATTTTAAAACTTATTATAACATCAGCCCTATTTTTGAATAATTTTACTCCCAAAACATTCTTGTCTAAGCATTTCTCTAGCCTTTCTACCTTTGTACCTGGTCCTTCTAACGCTGCAGACTTCGCGCTGCGGTCGTGGATGGATATGCAGCGTTCTCCGGTCTTCAGTCTTGGCTTTAATAATGACACTTTAATAGTTGGTTGGGACTGGAAACTTCTTGTCAGACTGTGGTGCAGTTAAAAATGCACTGTCTCACTCCGTCCCAGCGCTTCATGGGGCAATTCAAACACGGCTTACATTGCGCTTACGTCAACTTTTACAAAGCCTGTGTTACTTTTCATGAGTCAGCGAATCAGATTATAACTGATACTATAACGGTTTGCATTTCCCAAGCTCAAAACGATCTGTTCTACAATGTGATGTCATTGTGTAAAATTAACTCTAATGAGCTTAATGGGCTTGTTACAGCAGTGTTTCCTCTCATTAGTTTACTCACAGTTGTGTTTAGTCATGGATGTGTATTGTCCTGTAGCTGAAGCTGCTGCTGTTGGTCCCATGCTTCCCGCCTTATACCAGTGTTTCCCAACCAGAGTAGGACCAGTGTAATACTTCAGCACTTGCCTCCTGTACTTGGAAGGATTTTCTGACTAAAGCACGTGAAAGGTAAACGTGAAGCAAGTAAAGCATTTTTGTTTGTATCGTGCATTTCATATCCAAGACAACCCCATACAACCACAAACATTCACAACAAATGTGCAGTATATACAGTATGTTAGAGGTAGTAGACATAACGAGCTCAAAATGTGACGTGATTTCTGTTCAAAGCTTGAAGAATCACACTTGTGTAACAGCGTTGTGGCGTCAACGTTCCTCTAACAACAGCCAAACTTTGTGCAGGACCTTTTCAAACAAAACAACTGTCCATATTGTGTCTGCAAACGAGAGCGACAGAGCATTAAAGCACAAGTTAAACACGCAGGATTCACCTGTTTATCTAATATTAAGCTTAAAGTGCGTATGACAGGTTGGAGTACATTTTTGGTCAAATATAGCAAAACATGATTATGATGTAAGATTAGACTAAACATTTAGCTTGTTTTTACCTAATTTGATTGCTTTTAGGAAGTTTATTCTTGTCTTTTGTCCAGTAAATATGACATATGTGGAGGGGAATCTACAAATGTTACCAAGCAACCACATTGTAAATCTGGGCCAAAATCAACATAACTAACCCAGAAGTGACAACGTGACAAAGTATTATAACTTATAAGACTTAAACTGTGTTAAGTTATTGCTTAAACTCCCAGTAAACATCTTAATTGTGTGTATAATGTCTTTTTGATGACACACGTGGAGGGATTCTGTTATAGAACTCACATTACTTCCTCTAATTTTTACCTTTTGTTTGTCAATTTCTTCATAAATTGCAACTTAACTGTTGTAAAACTATGATCAATATTTACCACAAAGACTAACACACCAAACTAAGTCAAAATTAGAAAAATGTGTTCTGTCATATGGACTTTAAACAAACAAACAAACAAAAAAACAACAACAACAAAAACCCCACAAGAGTTTTAATGAATACTTTCTGATAAATGCATTATTATTGTCTGAACAGACTCATATTTTACTGTTGTTTACTGTTGTTGTTGAGCGGTGCATGCATACTGTATACGTATGTAGCCTGCACCGCATACATGTATTACTCTGCAATCTCTGTTGCGATCTCCTGTAACTGTCACTAATTCATTGTAAATATGTATGTTGTATAGATTGTACATTTTTAAATAGTATGTATAGTATTGTATTTGTTTTTAGAGTGACTATTTAACACCTGTCCAGGGACAGAAGATGTAAAATAGCCATTTGGGCTAATGTTTAATAATGTACATTGTACATTACTGGTTACCTGTTCATCTGCTGCAGTTGTACATAATCATAGTCATATATTGTACATAATATTATATACTATATACTGATGCCACTTTATCTATTGATCCTGTCATATCCTGCACTGTGCCATAGCAAACATTTATTGTAAATAAGAGTCTTTTAACTATTGTATCTTTATACATATTTTAAGTCTATTTTATTTCTATTATCTTGTTTGATTGCCATGTTTCTATTTTCCCTGCTGCTCTTAAAATGTGCGTTGCAACACTGGAATTTCCCCATTGTGGGACATTGTCCCTGTCAAACATTAAAACATTCATACATTCATACATACTTGTTTTTCTATCTTAGTGAGGACTTTCATAGGCATAATGTATTACCCAGCCCCTTACCCTAACCTAACCATCCAAACTAACCCCCTAGCCCTAACCCTAGCCCTAATCCTAAACTTAACCCAATTCTAACCCTAACTCTAAAACCTCATCTTGACCCTCAAACAGGCCAAACAGGCCCTTCAGAAAGTGAGGACCGGCCAAAATGTCCTCACTTCCCAAAAATGTCCTCACTCTGTTGATTAAAAACTCAAAACGGTCCTCACTAGGATAGAAAAACAAGTACATACATACATACATACATACATACTACATACATACATACATACATACATACATACTACATACATACATACATACATACATACTACATACATACATACATACATACATACATACATACATACATACATACATACATACATACATACATACATACATACTACATACATACATACTACATACATACATACATACATACATACATACACACACACACATACATACATACATACATACATACATACACACATACACACATACATAGATACATACATACATACATACACACATACATACATACATACATACATACTACATACATACATACATACATACATACATACATACATACATACATACATACATACATACATACTACATACATACATACTACATACATACATACATACATACATACACACACCACATACATACATACATACATACATACATACATACATACACACATACACACATACATAGATACATAGATACATACATACATACATACACACATACATACATACATACATACATACACACATACATACATACATATATACATACATTAGTAATAGGCCACATCTGCAACTTGCTGCTGAGGAAATGATACAGTAAAACAGCAGCAAAAGCAGCAGAAAGAAGATTTACTTCAGCTTTATTGACTTTTCCTCTAATATACTGTTGGTTCAAATCTGTTTTACACCAGAAAAAATATTTAAGTTTGTGTAAGATTTTGCATTATTTTTTTAATGACATTATTTCAACGAGTGACTGTAAAATAAAAACAATTTGGCAAATGAATGTAGGACAGAAAAACACCACGTCATGTGATCACGTCTGTAGTGGCACACTCAGAGGCTGGACCTTTAAAAGTGGAACCTGAAGCCGACCCCTGGGCTAAATGACAAATTAAACACCCACTGAACATGCATTACATGAGGCTTATTTGACTGACGTGCACTTCACTTGACGCTAAAAAAATACAAGCGCTTGAACATGGGTTTAAACATACTTGATGACTAGTGACAGCCCTAGAACACAGCATAAGACAGCTCCATGTTTATGCAATTCAATTTTAAAATAATCATTGTTTTGTCTTGATGTGGACAAGCCTTAGTCCTCCACCACACCAGAGATCAGTCAGTCATTTATATGTTTTTACAGACTTTAAACAGGAAAAATAGAATGGTCCTATATCAACTATTTTAATAAATTCATCCAGTTGAATCCACAATTAAACTGCACCACTTCCACTTTTATGAATGGACTACTTCTGCAGTGACATCACACCTTGACCTTTGACCTCGTGGTGGCCTCACTGGCAGGAAGAAGATTCATATCAGGAGAAGTGTTGAGAGATGAACTTGTTTCTCTGAAAGTAAAACAGGTTCACGTTGTCATGAGGTCAGATGGTGGAATGATCTTTTATTCTTTTGTGACTGGACACATTCACGTTTTGTATCGCAACAAGATCCTTTTTAGCTGCTGAACATCTGTAAAGCAAAAACTCAGAAACTTGTAAATACGGCAGAACGTTTGAGAGAAAGAAAAGCTTCAAAAACAAACAGACATTCTGCCGCACTGTTGGAATGTTGAGTGGCATTTTGACGAGGAAATGAGTCTGTGTGTAACCTCCAAACATTTTTGTACATTCAAAAGGCCTGTAGGGTTTTGCCATTGACACTGGTGGGTCATTATGTTTTTAACTAAAACCATTACATTCAAATATAGTCACAGTTCAAGGCTCATGGCAAGAAGGTCCTGGTTCCAGCTCCCAGGTGGAGTTTGCATGTTCTCCTCATGTCTGCTCTGCTAAAACATGGATTCAGTGAGATCTCACATTGGAAAGTGAACAGTAGTGGTCATTTTTTTCATGACTACAATACAATGCTTGATCCTGCTAGTGGCCTGCTTGTGTCATATTTTCAGATGCTGGATCCTGCAGATCTTTTGAGAAGATTTACATCCATCCAGAGGCCCCTAAAGCCCGGATGTTCACCAATATTATGTAGCTATGAAAGTGTTCTTCTATATCAGACAAGTGCCAGTAAGAGATGGTTTATTGCCAGACTAGTTGCGACTTCGTCAGAGGCGTCGCACGTCTCCATGGTGATGTTTCTTATTAGCTGCTGTTCCAACACAGTCTCACAAGAAGGCGTACATTCACAACGACACAAAAACAGTGCATTATGACCGTGATTTGACGTCTTTTTTGCGTAATTATGTTACGCCGTACATTTAGCACGATATGAAAAAGTGTAAAAATGACAGGAGAGTTTTGATTGCAGCCATGTGGGTAAGTTTAGGCATCAAGTTACTAAAATGTGTAAGTTTAGGTCTGGGTCTTGAGGATTAGGATCGAGGACTAGGATCAAGATTTTCGTAACTATTCATAAATAAGAACACATCTTAACAAGCACCATTGAAATTAACTGGGACTGTGACACGTGGCATATTTACTCAAAACAGTCGTGAACTCGTGCTAATCACACGCAAATTATCACGTAATGTCGCGGTAAATGTACGCTTTATGTGAGATCAGGCTCGCTGTTCCCATCCGTGGTCATGTGGTTTCTGGTTTCTATTGCTTCTTTAATCCATCATTTGTATTTGCTGGTTTCTTGATTCCAGTCCATTATGGGGTTATAACGTTTACAGTGTCTGATATTGCCAACTTCAAACTGTCCTGTTGCTACTTTATATTAACTACAACTTGATTAGCCTTAATACACTCTTAATAAAGCATGAATAATGGATTAATTCTTAATGAACAAATGATAACTACAAGCCCTACCCCTCAACCCAAAATCCTAATCTTAGCTCCTTTATTGAGCAGTTATTAAGCCTTAATAAACACTTCCATTCATTCATTGATGATTTGTTCATTCATTGTTAAATCTTTATTCATGCTTTAATAAGGCTTTAGTAAGGCTAAATAAGGTATGATTAATATAAAGTGATACCGAAAACGCTTTTATGAATACTTTAAGAAGACATGATGGACATCCCTATGGATGGACAGCAGCGCCGGCGTCTGGTTACCAACGAGACTGAGCTCGTAAACAATTGGCAATTTTTGCTTTTTAATGCATAGAACATCTTGAACCTGGTCCGGTTTTATTGACTTTTAAGTGGATTTTATCGGACTGTATTGTTTTTATCAGAGGATACTTGGATTTTAACGTTTTAACAGACGAAATAGATTACAGCTAGCCAAGGCTAGGCTAGGCTACAGGTGCAACTATGCCTTCTCTTACCTCCACATCATGTGAGAGTTGCGCAGGACTGAGCCAGAAAGTTGCTGAGCTGGAACAACAAATCACCACTTTGTTCAAAAATCCAAGAGGAGCGCGATCTGGATATAATCCTGGGAAAGACTCGTGCCGTCGCCACCAGTGCTCAGCTAGCAGACACGGCTAGCTATTCCACCAATGCCTCTGAGCCCCAGCCCTCCTCGTCGTCTCCCGGTGCAGCAGAACACCGCTGGATCCAGCAGGGAGCTAAGCCTAAACTCCTAAGCTCCACTCCACTCCGTAAGGACCCGTGGACTAAGGTCGAGGCCCGAAATGGTGGCAGACGCTCGCGTCCCTCTTCTCCCGGAGACATTGCCTTGCATAACAAATTCACAGTCCTGGACGACGAGGAGTTCCTCCGCTGAGAGCAGGTCAGTCCCAGCAGCAGCCACCTCCAGCCCGGTGTCAGACACGTCCTGGAAACATGCGTTTCACCCCGGCCCCTAAACATCTCGGGGCGCGGAGCAAGGACAGCAGATCACCGCCGCCTTCTCTGGGTTCTCTGACTGAGTTTCCGCTGATGCGCTCATCCACTCCACCTGCGCCAACGGCCCCGACTGGAGGCTCCGCGGCGGCGCCCCCGCACGCGTCGTGCCTGACTGCGCTCCGCGGGTCGGGTGGCTGTCCCTCGTCCTCCCGCACGCAGGGCCCGGCTGCATCGTGTGACCGAGGAAGCGGCTCTGTCCCCGAGGGCGGTTCTGCAGCACCGCGGAAAGACCCAGCTCACGTCCCTGCGGCCGCTCCTGCCTCAGCGCCCAAGCCAGGCCCCTCCGTGCTGATACTCGGCTCCTCCTTGGTCAGACACGTGAGGTTGAACAACGCCTACACCTCCTGTCACCCTGGCGCTCTCGTCAAGGACATTCAAGACTCCGCCCCCACCATCCTCCGTCAACATCCAACCGTGTCAACAGTCGTCATTCACATCGGATTTAAACGATCTTCGTCATCAACAGTCAGAAACACTCAAGGACCATTTCATCTCACTCATCACCACCATCCACAGTCTAAATAAACAGTGTATAGTTTCTGGACCTCTCACACCACCTCGCTTTGGAGACATTAAATTCAGCCGTTTAAGACTACTACACATCTGGCTCAAATCCCACTGCACTGCACACCATATCCCCTACATTGACAATTTCCTTCTGTTTTTCAAGAGACCCGGACTATTCAAAAGGACCTTCTCCACCCCAATCACCTTGGTTCCCGTCTTCTGTCCCAAAACATTCAACTGGCCATAGAATCTGTCTGACTTCACAAAGCATCATCTTCATCATCATCATCGTCGTCATCATCATCCTCATCCACGGCTCCAATAAACCCAACATCTTACATTCCGGTAATAATCAGCAGAGAGCGGCCTATCCACAAAACAATTTACAACACTATTAACACCAAGAATCTTATATATCCTATCAAAATAATTCATCAGTAAATCCTACAATTAATAATCCCCCTTCAACAATAAACATGGCACTTCTAAACGTCCGCTCTCTGCTGAACAAGTCTTTTATTGTCAATGACCTGATTTTAGATAACAAACTGGATTGTCTGTTTTTAACTGAAACTTGGCTGGGAGCAGATGCACCGGTTGTTCTCAACGAGGCCTCCCCAAATAATTTTAACTTTGCATTTTCAATAAGAGAGGGCAAAAGGGGAGGTGGCACAGCTTCAATATCCACAAATACTCTAGCCACCAAACCTGTTTCATTCAATAATTTTACAAGTTTTGAACATCATGCAGTAGTTTTTAACAACCCTCCAATTTTATGTGTAACAATATACAGACCACCTAAAAAATGCAGTCTTTTTATCAATGAATTTCTGAATTTTTATCAATTTTACATAGTTCTTTTAATATGATTATTTTAACCGGTGATTTTAATTTGCACATTGATGTTTTAGATCCCATTTCGATTGAATTTTTAAATGTTCTTAATTACATGGATTTTAATCAGCACGTGACACAGCCGACTCACAACAGAGGACACACGTTGGATCTGGTCATCACGCATGGCCTGTCTGCGAGTGTGTCCTCTGTTGTCGACTTGGCTGTGTCAGATCACTTCTGTGTGTTTTTTAATATCACTGGTTTTATTCAGCGGGAGACCTCTGTGAGAACTGTGAGGAAGCGTCATCTTACCCCTGAAGTGGCTGCAAATTTTATTCAAGTTTTAGAAAACACCCCTTCAATTATTTTACCTGCCCCCTGTGATTTTATTGTGAATGATTTTAACAGTAAAATGCAATCTGCCCTAGACACAGTCGCTCCTTTGAAATTAAAAAAGGCCCCATTCAAACCTGTGGCCCCATGGAAAACCGAGGAGATAAAACAACTGAAGAGAAATTGCAGGCGGGCAGAGAGAAAATGGAGAAAAAATCAAATTACTGTGAACTACCAAATCTATAATGAACACTTGAAAACATACAATAACGCCATCAGAAATAAAAGAAGTGCATATTTTTCAAAAATAATATCAACAAACAACAAAAATAACCCCAAAATTCTTTTCTCCACCATTGATCATCTTTGCACTTTGGTGCAGCATCTTTGTTGTTTTAAATGTGCTATATAAATAAAGTGCTTGGCTTGGCTTATTAATCCTGATTTTAACAGTCCCAAACTCCCTCCCACTGATGCTCTTTGTGAGCAGTTTGCAGACCACTTCATGGGAAAGATAAACAAAATCAGATGTGACATTTTATCTACTCAAACCACTGTTTTTAACACATCTGATTGTTTATCTTTACCAGAGGAAACACTGGACAGTTTTGTCCCGGTTAATGCTGAGATGCTTGATAAAGTTTTCTCGTCAGTGAGGCCCACCACTTGTCTTTTAGACCCCGTCCCAACTCAGTTTTTTAAGTCATTTTATGAATCTTTTAGAGACGAGCTTTTAAACATGATGAACTGCTCTCTTCAGACAGGGGTCTTTCCCACTGCTTTTAAAGCTGCAGTGGTCAGGCCCCTGCTGAAGAAGACCAATCTGGATTTTAATGATTTTAACAATTACAGACCGGTATCTAACTTACCATTTTTAAGCAAAATTTTAGAAAAACTTGTTTTTACTCAGCTTAATTATTTTTTAAACACACAGAACATTCTTGAAGAATGTCAGTCTGGTTTTAGGGTAAACCACAGTACCGAGACAGCCTTGACAAAGATTTTAAATGATTTTAGACTAAATTATGATTCTAAACAGGTGACAGTGTTGGTTCTACTGGATCTAAGCGCTGCCTTTGATACAGTAGACAACACTATTCTTTTACACAGACTCAAACACCTGGTTGGCCTCTCTGGTACTGTCCACAAATGGTTTACGTCCTACCTCTCAGACAGAACTTTTATGGTAAGTTTAGATACATGCTCCTCTCAGGTTCATGAAATCACATGTGGTGTGCCCCAGGGTTCCATTTTAGGTCCTGTACTTTTTAACCTGTACATGCTCCCTCTTGGTGGTGTCATCAGGAGACATGGAATCAACTTTCACAGTTATGCAGACGATACACAGCTTTACATCTCCATGTCTCCTGATGACACCAGGCCAATGGATGCTCTTTTTAACTGCATTTTAGACATCAAATCCTGGATGGCAGAAAACTTTCTCCAGCTTAACCAGGACAAAACTGAGGTTTTAGTCATCGGTCCTGAGGCCCAGAGAGAGAAACTTTTAACCAAATTACAAACACAGTCTTTTAATCCATCATCACAAGTAAGAAACCTGGGCGTTATTTTGACTCTGAGCTGACTTTTATCCCACATATTAAAAACATCACAAAAATAGGTTTTTATCATCTTAGAAACATTGCCAGAGTTCGTCCTATTCTCTCTCGGGCCAACACAGAGACGCTGATGCTGCTTTTATCACCAGTCGTATGACTACTGTAATGCCCTGCTCTCTGGTCTTCCCAAAAAGTCTATTTCAGGTTTACAATTATTACAAAATTCAGCAGCACGTGTCTGACTAAGACCAGGGGGCGGGACCACATTACACCGGTTTTAAAATCGCTGCATTGGCTCCCTGTGTGTTTTAGGATCGATTTTAAAGTTCTTTTACTGGTTTTTAAGTGTCTTAATGGTCTTGGGCCTTCTTATCTTTCAGAACTGCTTTTACCTTATGAACCCTCGCGGACCCTGCGCTCCTCCGGCAGCAGGCTCCTAGTCATTCCCAAAGTCAGGACACACACTCACGGCGAGGCGTCTTTCCAGTTTTACGGCCCCCGTTTATGGAACAGTCTGCCGGAGGACCTCAGGGCCGCAGAGAACATTCAGGTTTTTAAGAGCAGGCTCAAGACCCATCTTTTTAGCTTAGCTTTTAATTAGTATTTATTATTTTACATGTAATTATTTATTTATTATATTTATTTATTTGTTCATTTATTATTAGTTTTATCTGACTGAATTACTTTTAGTTCTTATCTTTTTACTTATTTTAATTTTTCTTATCACCTTTAGGTTTTCCAGTGTTTCCTCTGAGGAGCCTCTGCATCAGGAGCTGGCTGTGGCTGTTGGGCTCTAGCTCATGGGCCCTGGAGGTTTGGTCCTGACCTCATCTCTTCTCTGGGCCCTGGGCTGGTGTCCTGTGGCTGCAGGTGACTCTGCTCCTGGTGCAGACAGCTCCTCTGATGATGCTGCCTTTGGTCCATCTGTACCCAGCCCAATGTATGTAGGCAAACTTAGCAAAATGTATTTTAGTGTGTGCGTGTCCGTGTGTGTGTGAGGGTGGGGGTGTGTTTTTGTGTGCGGGGGATGAGGGGTGGGGGTATGAGCTTGTAATATGGGATTGATTGAAATGGGGGGTGGGGGTATCTGAAATTGTTTTTAATGCACTGTAAAGCACTTTGTGTTACATGGTTTGTATGAAAAGCGCTTTATAAATAAAGTTTGATTTGATTTGATTTGATTTGATCCCTATCATACTATGTAGCTATATCACGGTGCAGTAGGTGGCGCTGTGCACTTAAAACATTATTTGCAACACGTCATTAGCACACTGAGTAAGAGGAGCTCGGATGTTTATCGTCGCCTTGTGTTAAAAACTCTGGCACAAGAATCAGTGACAAGAAGACGCCGGAGGGACAGAAGTGAGCTGGTTGCCATGGTAATAAGTTCATTACTGTTGCTAATCAGGCCTAAGCTATAGTATATATATATATTTTATTTTAATCTTTATCCAAACCCTTTTTCTAAACTTATTCGTTCTCCAAAACTTGATGACCGTCCCTCTGACCCAATTATTGCACATTTACCAAAACCGCCCCAGGCATTATGAATGTTGTTTTGTTTAAATAAAAACCTTGTGCCTATATTGTTTTTTTACGTGTCGGTTTATCATTTTCATGGCAAAGTTATTAGTTGTCATTAAAAATTCATACTTGATTCTAAGGCTGGGCAATATCGATTCTAAACTGGACGTGAAACTTGCTATTTTGACTTGGAACACACATCAGCAATATTAAGAAAAGCAGCTTCAAACTGTGACTCTAACTAAATAACACCAAACTTATGATGTTGTGAATATCGAAGCTCCTGACTTCCATCCATCTCCTCGCTCCCAGGCACGTTTTCTTCAAATGTAACCCAATCCTATTTGTTCCTACCGAAGTTCACTGGAAAAAATGTTGAAACGAGGCCAGCTCTGCGGTCAGTCACCAGCGAGAAGACTAAAGCAGCTTCACGTGTATGTCTGAGAGAGAGAAGGAAAGAGAGAGAGGGAAGACAGAGAGAGAGAGAAGAGAGGGAGAGAGAAGAGAGGAGAGAGGGAGAGAGGCTAGCTCTGCGGTCACCAGCGAGAAGACTAAAGCAGCTTCACATGTATGTCTGAGAGAGAGAGGGAAAGAGAGAGAAGAGAGAAGGAGAGAAGGAGAGAGGAAAGAGAAGAGGGAGAAGGGAGAGAGAGAGGGAGGGAGAGAGGAGAGGGGAGAGAGAGAAGAAAGGGGGGTAGGGAGAGAAGAGAGGGAGAGAGACAGAGAGAGGGAGGGAGAGAAGACAGGGGGGAGAGAGAGGGGGGAGCGAAGAGAGGGAAAGAGAGGTCAGCTCTGTTGCAGTTACCAGTGGAGCAGCTTCACATGTATGTCTGAGAGAGAGAGAGAGAGAGAGAGAGAGAGAGAGAGAGAGAAAGAAGGGAGAGAACGAGAGGGGGAGAACGACAGGGAGAGAGAGGAGAGAAAGAGAAGAGAGATCAGCTATGAGATGAGAGAGATTTCACATGTATCAGAGAGAAAAGAGAGAGAGTGGAAGGAGGAAGAGAGAGAAGGGTGCGAGAGTGAGAAAGAAAGGGACAAAGAGAATAGGAGAGAGAAGAGGGAGAAAGGATGGAGGGAAGGTAGAGAGAGAAAGAAAGAGAAGGAAGGATGGAGAAAGAAAAGAAGGGAGGGAGAAAGCAGAGCAAAAAACAGGGAGAAAGGAAAAGGGAAAAGAGCTTAGAGAGAGTGAGAGAAAGAGAGAGAGAGGGAGGGAGATAGAGAGAAGATGGAGAGAGAGAAAGAGAGAGAAAGAAGAGGGAGACAGAATGGGGAGACAGAAAGAGAAGAAAGGGGGAGAAAGATAATGAGGGAGGAGGGGGAGAGAGAGGAGAGATCAGCTCTGAGAGTGAAAGAGAGAGAGAGAAATGTATTTCTGCTGAAAGAGAGGAGAGAGGGAGAAAAGAGTTTAGGAGTATGAGAGAGAGAACAAGAGTTGGAGAGATTAGAGAGAGTGAAAGAGAGAGAGAGAGAATACTAACCACAAGAGGCCTGCACATTACAGTATAATATTATCTTGTGCTGAGAAAGCATTTGGAGAGGTCTGCTTGGGCTACACAGTTAGGCTCAAGTGGAGTTTGTAGAATAATGTACAGTAGTGTAGAGTAATGTACAGTAGTGTAATGTAATGTACAGTATAGTAGAGTAATGTAATGTACAGTAGTGTAGAGTAATGTACAGTATAGTAATGTAATGTAATGTACAGTAGTGTAATGTAATGTACAGTAGTGTAGAGTAATGTACAGTAGTGTAATGTAATGTACAGTAGTGTAGTGTAATGTACAGTATAGTAGTGTAATGTAATGTACAGTAGTGTAGTGTAATGTACAGTAGTGTAGTGTAATGTACAGTAGTGTAATGTAATGTAATGTACAGTAGTGTAGAGTCATGTACAGTACTGTAGTGTAAGTAGTGTAGTGTAATGTACAGTAGTGTAGAGTAACGTACAGTATAGTAGTGTAATGTAATGTACAGTAGTGTAATGTAATGTACAATAGTGTAGGGTAATGTACAGTAGTGTAGGGTAATGTACAGTAGTGTAGGTAATGTACAGTAGTGTAATGTAATGTACAGTAGTGTAGAGTAATGTACAATAATGTAATGTAATGTACAGTAGTGTAGAGTCATGTACAGTAGTAGTGTAGAGTAATGTACAGTAGTGTAATGTAATGTACAGTAGTTAGTGTAATGTACAGTAGTAGTGTAGAGTAATGTACAGTAGTGTAGTGTAATGTACAGTAGTAGTGTAGAGTAATGTACAGTAGTGTAGTGTAATGTACAGTAGTAGTGTAGAGTAATGTACAGTAGTGTAGTGTAATGTACAGTAGTGTAGTGTAATGTACAGTAGTGTAATGTAATGTACAGTAGTGTAGAGTAATGTACAGTAGTGTAATGTAATGTACAGTAGTGTAGAGTAATGTACAGTAGTGCAGTGTAATGTACAGTAGTGTAGAGTAATGTACAGTTGTGTAATGTAATGTACAGTAGTGTAGAGTAATGTACAGTAGTGTAGTGTAATGTACAGTAGTGTAGTGTAATGTACAGTAGTGTAGGAGTAATGTACAGTTGTGTAATGTAATGTACAGTAGTGTAGAGTAATGTACAGTAGTGTAGTGTAATGTACAGTAGTGTAGTGTAATGTACAGTAGTGTAGAGTAATGTACAGTTGTGTAATGTAATGTACAGTAGTGTAGAGTAATGTACAGTAGTGTAGTGTAATGTACAGTAGTGTAGTGTAATGTACAGTAGTGTAATGTAATGTACAGTAGTGTAGAGTAATGTACAGTAGTGTAATGTAATGTACAGTAGTGTAGTGTAATGTACAGTAGTGTAGTGTAATGTACAGTAGTGTAGTGTAATGTACAGTAGTGTAGTGTAATGTACAGTAGTGTAGAGCAGGGTGTCAAACTGGCGGCCCGGGGGCCAAATGCGGCTCGCGAGACGATTTCATGCGGCCCCTGGGATGATTTCTGGTTATTATTGATTGTGGCCCGTTGATAAAAATACGTAGCAATGAGAGACTGAGATGGCTCTAAAAATTATTGTAAAAATTTCAACAACACAAAAACAAGCTCATAGCAGGAAGATTATGAAAGCAGAAACATCTGACACAAAGAGATTACACTTTAGCCGTCCTGATAGACTCAGACTCGTCGTGAGACAGACTATGGAAATATTAGCTTTATTTGGTAAAATGTGACTATAAAACCTCGAAAATGCACTTGAATGTGTCAAATTTCCAAAAATTATGATATATGAAAATATCATAAACTTATATTTTAAAATGCGGCCCCCGACCACCTCTGTCTATGATCGATTCGGCCCCAGCTCCATTTGAGTTTGACACCTCTGGTGTAGAGTAACGTACAGTATAGTAGTGTAATGTAATGTACAGTAGTGTAATGTAATGTACAGTAGTGTAGAGTAATGTACAGTAGTGTATTGTAATGTACAGTAGTGTAGTGTAATGTACAGTAGTGTAGAGTAATGTACAGTAGTGTACTGTAATGTACAGTAGTGTAGAGTCATGTACAGTAGTGTAGAGTCATGTACAGTAGTGTAATGTAATGTACAGTAGTGTAGTGTAATGTACAGTAGTGTAATGTAATGTACAGTAGTGTAGTGTAATGTACAGTAGTGTAATGTAATGTACAGTAGTGTAGTGTAATGTACAGTATAGTAGTGTAATGTACTATAGAGTGAATCCATGGAGAGTTTGTGAGTTGGAGATTCCTCACAGCTGAAAAGGGAGGAGAGGACATTTCTTCTGTAAATATTTGGGTGGATGATGACTCAATCACAAATTGCTCTGATTTCAGCCAAGTGTGTCTGATCCCAAACAGCAGCAGATATGTATCTGTTCTGACCAATCACACGGCTCTGTGTGTGTGTGGTGATGTGCCCTCAGACTGTATTAGGCCTTTCTAGTAGTTCTTTTGCATTCTCCCTCACTTCTGTTCTAAAGTCTTGGGTTATGTTGTCTGCAGAAGTCAAACAGATAATAGAATGCTAGTGACTAAAGTTTTTTTTAGAGTTATTGTTTTTTTGGATGGTGCCCATAACACGCGCCCACTTGCACATGCATATTGCGCACGGGCATATTGCGCACACGCGTCATTTGCACTTGTCTCTCATTACGTTTCCTTTCTATCTGCTGCTAACAGACTTCTGGCTCACTCTGGCGTGTTCTTTTCCCAGTCAACAGAACCCATTCAGTACATAAAGCCCCGCAGAGCTCCGGTACGTGGCGCTACAAACAGAAGCAGTGCAGTTCATCACTTCTTACGACTCTTGTCTGGTTCTGAATCGCATCGCAACTCAACGTTCTCGTCTCTCTCACTTTTTTTCTGACTTGATTTCCCGCTCTGCTTTGTGCTCAGTCATGGATTAAACCACAATCTCACAGGAAAGGCCTTGTGTGCGTCCATGGTATTTTGTCTAACAGGTTCTAAAATTAAAACTACTTTTGTGTGTATGTTGCTAACTTAAAAAAAACTTTCCCTAACCACTGCTGTACACTAGTGCGAGTCTGGCACGGGTGAGTCCTGCAAGACTTAAAAAAGTGCTTAATATCAATGCGCCTTTTCAGATTCCACTCCTCTTTTAGTTTCCAGCCCTGCGCAGTTCTGAAATGTGATCATCTGCAGATTGTATGGATTTAGTTTCATTTTAATTTAAGCGTTGAGAGTAAAGTTCAAAAAGTGTTGTGATTTAAATGGCTCCAAACTCCACGCAGCGCTTCTCACAGTCTGGTGCAGTGGGACTGGATTGCTCTCCCACTGACGGCAGTACTAAAGCTGTCTGTCTGCTCCAGCTGTATTTTGCTGCTGATGTTGATCTAAGTTTAAGGTTTATTTTTAGCATCTTCAGGTGGTTATGGCTTTATTTCTGGCCTTATCTGTTATATATTTTTATCTTAACCTTTGCCAAAACCCAACCCTTTTCCTGAACTTACCCGTTTGTCGAAACGTAATCACTGTCTCTCTCTGGACCAGACTTTTTAGCATTAACCATCTAAAAGTGCAAGCCATCTCAGACCATTTTAACCAGTGCTTCATTTGTAAATCAAACCTCTCCTCCACTCAGTTTTCTTCTTATTTTTTTTTCTTCCCTATCTCCTCTTCTCTCTCCTTTACTCTCCTCTTCTCCTCTCACTTCTCATCTTCTCCTCTCCTTTTCTCTCCTCCCTTCCCCTCTCATCCCCCCTTCTCTCTCCTTCCCTCTCATCCACTCAGTTCTCTTCTCCTCTTTTCCCTCCCCCTCCTCCCCTCTTCTCCTTTCCTTTCCTCTCCCCCTTTCTCCTCCCCTAATCTCTCCTCCACTCAGTTCCCCTCTTCTTATTTTCCCTCTCCCCTCATCTCTTCCTCTTCTCTTCTTTCCTCTCCTCCCCGCTTCTCCTTTCTCGACTCCTTCCTTGATCTCATCTCTAATCCACTCAGTTCTCCTTTTTATTTTCTCTCTCCCCTTCTTTCTTCCTCCCCCTCCTCTCTCCTTTCTACTCCTCCTTTTCCTCTCCCCTCCTCTCCTCTCGCCTTCCTCTACTTCCCCTCATCTTTCCTTGTCTGCTCTCCTCTTACCTCTCCCCTTCTCTCCTCCCCTCCTTTCCCCTCTCCTCTTTTCTCATCTCCTCCCTTCTCATCAACTCAGTTCTCTTCTTCTCTTCTTTCCTGTCTCCTCTCCTCTCTTTTATTACCCCCTCTCCTCCACCCAGTACTCCTCTCCTCATTTCCCTTCACCCTCCTCTCCTCCTCTCTCCTTTCCTCTTCTCCCATTCTTTCCTCTCTCCTCCTTTCTCATCCCCTCCCCTCATCTCTCCTACATTCAGTTTTCCTCTTCTTATTTTCCCTTTCCATCTCTCTCTCTGCCCCTTCGCTCCTCTTCTGCTCTTTTTATTGCCCCCTCTCCTCCACTCAGTTCTCCTTTTCTCATTTCCCTCCTCCCTCTTCTCCTTTCTCAACTCCTTCCTTCATCTCATCTCTCCTCCACTCAGTTCTCCTCTCCTTCTTTTCCCCTTCCCCTCCTCCTTCCCCTCGTCTCTTCTCTCCTTTCCTCTCCTCCCTTCCTTTCTCTTTTCTCGTCCCCTCTCCCCTCTTCTTTCGTTCCCTCCCTTCCTCCTCCCCTCTCCTCCACTCAGTTCTCCTCTTTTTATTTACTCTCTCCCCTCCTCTCTTCCTTTCCTCTCCTCTTTTCTCCTTTCCTCTCCTTTTCTCCTTTCCTCTCATCTCCTCACCTCTCCTTTCTTTCCCTCCCCTCTCCTCTCTACCCCTCCTCTCCTCCGTTCCTTTCCTCTTCTCCCCTTCTATATCTTCTCTCATCCCCTCTCCTCCATTTACGTCTCCTCCCCTCTCCTCCTCTCAGTTCTCCTCTTCTTATTTTCTCTCCTACCTCCTCTCCTCTCTCCCTTCCTCTCCTCCTCCCCTCTCCTCCCTTCACCTCTCCTCTCCTTTCTTTCCCTCCCTCCTCCTGCCCTCTCCTCCTGCAGTATTTACTCTGGCCAGGTCCGTGCCGTTGTAAAAGCCCAGAATGGTGGAGTATATGGTCCAGTGTGAGTCTGTTTCCAGAGAACACAACTGTGACTAAAGCGCTCAGGGATCAGATCAGAAGAACAGAGCTGGGAGTCAGGGGGAAGTCCAGGTCACAGGCTTTTATCTGAAACACTTGTATTAACACACTCATATGTCATATTTTATACTTCTTAATATGTTATTCTTAAAAGTTCTGCAGCTACACTTTGACCTCTGATAGTTCTGCTCCAGGATAGCTTTTTCTTGTATGTTTATGCTAAAAATCTGACTTAAAGTTGCCAGATTTTTAGAGAATAACAAGCGACCAAGCCAAACTATTATTTTGAATCAATTGATGAAGCATTGTATGTCACATCAGAACAAAAGTGAATTATTTTGACATATTTTTAATAGTATTTGCAACATTTACAGTGTCTTTAAAACATGAACATTTGTTAAAGTCCAGATTGTCTCCATAGCCATAGAGCAGGGTGTTCAACTCTTTTTCACCAAGGGTCACATTGGCATCATGGTTGTCGTAAAAGTGTAATAAACAATTATAAATAATAGTTTCTGTCTTTGATTTTGTATATATATTGAAGTAACATGATTTCAATTTCAGACAAATAATTTAATTAGATTAACGCCTTTCGTACACTGACTGCAGCCAGTTTGGTTCGGGACATGTGTGAGTTTCATACAAAGTGCCTTGTACACCAGCTCTAGTCTGCTGTGGTCCATATTTGCCCAAAGCCGACGACATATTCTGATAAATGAACTTTTCCTTGTTTGTGATTGATGCTTATGTTGGAGTAATCTTGTGTTGTCCTGCAGCTGAGGCTTCAGTGCTCAAAACATTCTTCAGTTAAATACTTGGATTGAGCCGTAGCTGGACGATTTACGTTCACCTGCTTTTAAAGACTGAAAAGGTGAAAGTTCGCCTGTAAAAAAGAGGGTCTCATGTGGCCTGACCTCTGACGTGAACACAGAGCAGAGAGCTGCACACTTTGTGCAGTCTTATGTCACCCGTAGATGTAGTGTGCATTTGCAGCCTGCAGCTGGTTTTTACAGTGATAATAATATTATATTACAATATTATTGAGAAGACATACACCTCAGGTTGTATTTTTGAACAAACAGATCCAATGCCAAATTCCAAATTCTGAGTCCAGAGCTCAACAATGACCGCCCACTCCTAATCTTGAGCATAAGACATACATATTATTTAAAATCTGTTTCTGCTGCTTTGAAATTCAGGTCGGGAATGTGTTGTGAAGGGAGGAAGGTTGCAGTTGCCAGTTTCTGCCAGAGACAGCGAAGAGAGAGCCAACACATGCTTCAAATGCCCCCAAATATAACCATCATTACAGAGACATTTAACAAGAAACAAATGCTTCTTGGTTCTGATTCAATAATTTTTCAGAATACTTATAGGAGTCTCCCACTGTTAAGAAGAAAATACAAGTATAATATAAGTAATGTAAGTAATCTTGCAGATTGCTTTAGAAAAGGTGGTCAGTCAGTCAAACATCAGTCTAAATCAGAGGTCTCAAATGAGCTGGGCCAAAATGATCGGAAGCAAATTGGTCGGGTGCATTTTAAATTCTGGCCTGGTTATGATATATTCAGAAAAATAAGGTTATTAGGCTGTACAACTTCCAGTACAACACACAGCCTACAATAAATTCACATTGAAAGTATTTTATATTGCATTCCACATTACTGTCTCCTTTATAATAATAAAAAAAAGTAAATAAAGTGTGTAACCAGGATCACTGTCCTCCCCAGGAAATATTTGGTCAAATTGCAGGTAATTTACTGTATTCTGGTGCATTTTTATAAGTTTTCATCACATCTTAACAATATAAGCCTTTATACTTCCAAAGTTTTATTTTCCAGTTTGGTCTGGGTTTCTCCTTGTGTATTCATCACACATGAACCGTCAGTCTGTTTCATGAACACTGCAGACCTGAGCCTTAACACGACGTCTGAACAGGTTTATAGTGATAGATACTGATGAAGCCGCTTTTGCGTTGCTTTGTGAATTTATGTCTCCTCCTGCATCTGTGTCTCTCACAATCCTTCTCTTCTTTGTCTGTTTCTTCGTTGTGGACAGTTTAAAAGTGACTCCTATGAGTTCTCATTCCTGTCTCTGCCATGTTTGTGATGTGATCTTCTGCACAAGGCAGTGACCTGTAATTTCTACAGTACATGCAGGGGTGTCGGACTTGGGGGGTAAATGGTGCTAGTTGCCCTGGGGCCCTGGGCAGGAAAGGGCCCAACAAAGTATATTTTTTCCTTGTAGGATAGATTGTTCCTCTAAATGTAATTATTTGTGATATCAGAGAGCTTCATCTCTCCTTAAACCGTAAAAAATAGACTTTACCCAAGAAAATTGCTGAATAAAGAGGAATATTAATTGGCTAAATTATTAACAAATATAATGGCTAGAGATTAAAATACTAAAAGCCAGAGTTTCAGTGAACAACTAGCCAGGGTTTGGCACAAAAGGATTAGTTCAATAAATATGCATATGGTTTTGTGGCGATTACAATATATCACAACTTCTCAACCCAGTAACATTATAATGTGTCCAAGTATATTTTTTTATAGACAAGTTTTTATCTTAAAACACGTTCACAAAGTTGTAAAAGAGTGTGTGTTTATCGAGTAAATGCAGTGATTCCAACATAGTTTGACACACACAAAAAATACATATATGTCTTGTTTGTCAATACAAATCATAAAGCAGTCTATTTTATCTGCTGAAGTCTGTAAAATACCACTGTGTGTGTGATAATGCACTAGGCTATATATGAATATTCAAGAAGGAAAAAAAACCCAAATTAATAGAAAAATGACAAGTGTGGAGTAACTAATCAAAACACAAGATAATGTAGTAGGGGCCATAAACAAAGTTTGTAACTGGGGCCCAGAATTTGGTGCTACGTCCCTGGCTACATGCGGGCCACTTTCAATATTAATCTGAAATCATTCCTGCAACCGCATGGGCCAGGAGTTTGAGATCCCTGCTCCAAATACAACTTCAGAGGTTCAATGAGAAAGGAAGCAACAGTAACACAGCCAAAAGTGTCAAATCCGCTTTTCTGTCTTCTTACCAGTGTTATATCTTTGTTCTCTTATCATTCACATTATTCTGATCAATTCATGCATGTGTGACTAATCTCATATTTTCCTGTGATAAAATGTACATTCATCATGACTCCATTAGGAAAACAAATGGAAATATTTCAAGTCTTTTTTCTCCAGTGTAATAATCATATTTATACTTGTGCCTGTCCCAGTTAAAGTGTCGACTTTAGGTTTGGTTCTTCGGGATTAAGACGTGGCTTTGCTGGTATTACTGAGCTGTGCAGTCACATGTGAGCAACAGTGGAAAGTCAAATCTCTGCTCTCTGTCTCCAAACATTCAACTGCTCACTTTTCACACTGTGTTTCTTGGCTTGGCTCATGTTAAAACCACACAGAACACAGTGGGTTTGAATATTTACATGACAGAGAAACAGAGCAGGCCAGTTAGACTTATTCGATTAGGAAATGTGGACTTCGTAAAGGTTCCATAATACAAAAAAGATTCTCTCATCAAATGTCAAATCCTGGAGTTCACAAAGTCTTCACAATTTGCCAAAAAAATGGGTTTTGTTATGAGTGCTTTTACTCACAAAAAACAAAATAATAAACAGACTTAAGTCACTATTTGACGACTTGAGACTTGATTTGATAAAATAGACTACGACTTGGCACTTAACTTGGACTTGACCGTCTGTGATATGAGACGTAACTTGGACTTCAATGTCCGTGACTTGGGACTTGAGTCTTGACTTGGACTTGAACGTCAGTGACTCGGGACTTAACTTGGACTTGAACATTTGTGACAATAGACTTGACTTAGACTTGAATGTAAGTAACTTGGTACATAACTTGGACTTGAAGGTCAGTGACTTAGGACTTAACTTGGACTTGAACGTCAGTGACTTGAGACTTACGTTGGACTTGAACACCTGTGACTTAAGATTTAACTTGGGCTTAAAGGTCAGTCATCGGGATTTAACTTGGACTTGACCGTATGTGACATGAGACTTAACTTAGACTTGAACGTCAGTGACTTGAGACTTAACTTGCACTTGAACATTTGTGACAAGAGACTTGACTTGGACTTGAACATTTGTGACAAGAGACTTGACTTGGACTTGAACATTTGTGACAAGAGACTTGACTTGGACTTGAACATTTGTGACAAGAGACTTGACTTGGACTTGAACGTCAGTGACTTTGGACTTAACTTGGACTTTAATGTGTGTAACTTGGGACTTAACTTGGACTTGAATGTGTGTAACTTGGGACTTAACTTGGACTTGAAGGTCGGTGACTTGGAACTTACGTTGGACTTGAACACCTGTGACTTGAGACTTAACTTGGGCTTGAAGGTCAGTGACTCAGGACCTAACTTGGACTTGAACGTCCGTGACTTGAGAACTTGGATAAACAAATAATACCTCTAGAGCTAAACTAACAAAATAGAAGAAAATCCAAAGTCGTAACTGCAAAATCAAAAACTGAATCGAATCATAACTTAAGTGAGTCTTCCCATTTCTAGTTGGACAGGCCACAGATTGAGCCTTTACCTCATAAGGGGACGTACTTATACTTAGTATCAAAGTCTTCTACTTGTAATATTATCCAGCATAAATCTAAGAATATAATGGATAATTGCCACAAAACTTATCAGAGCACAAAGTTTGGACAATGGATTTTTTTGTACCAAAGATCTTTTGAATTTGGTGTTGGAAAGTAAATTACAGAAAACAATAATATGTCTGAACTACGCAATCACGATGCATGGTTTAGACATTCTTGTGTAATCCAAAGACTGTCTGCAGTGTAATCCAGTAATGTCCCAGTGTTCTTCCATGTGCCTGCTAAACGACTTAACAATCTCTTTTAAACTCACTGGAGTGTGTTTCCAGAAGTTCCTTTGTGTCCAGACTCCAGAGGAAGTGTGAGTTTGGATCAAAGACACTAAGTTTGTCCACCATTCATGAAGTAGGATATGAGCAATGCAGAGAATGTGTCAATGTTTACAAAGAACACAGTTTGAATGAGCAGCGCAATGAGAAAGAGAGAGAAAATCTAAGTTTAATCTTAACATAGACTACATACAAAACTACCAAAGATAAATTCTACAACTGATTTTACAGGTTGCATAGAATAAAGGTTTTGCCCTGACATAATTTTATTTGAGAAATGTTTTCAGACAAACCGGCAAAATCATCAGAATAACATATATATGCTGAAAAATGGAAACTGAAAGTAGCTTTTTTGAGCAGAGCTTAGCTAGCTTGTTTGCTAACAATAGTTGGAGATTAAATTTGTCACACAAGAAATAATGTCCTCATCAAACAGGCTCAAAGATACTGGAATGAAAGATTCCAATATCAATTCTGTGACAAAATGTGAGAAAAACCGTAGTGTTCCTGTTGTTTATGTGGTTTTCTAACACTGCTTACTTGTTTTTATCTTTATACATTTCAGATACAAGTTTGGTATTTATGGTAATTGTTTTTAACCATCAGATAGTTGCAGCAGTCCTCATTAAGTTTTGTGTTTTGAGCTCTTACCAAAAGAGTGTTATTTCTAACCGTTGAATCGCGTGCATTTTTGCCACTCACTGCTAAGATTTAGAATACCGACGTCATCTCCATAACCTCTATATAAGCTATGTCTAAATACATAATAATGTGAAGTTTACATGTAGGCCAAGGCCCTTCAGGTTTGTGAGGTCCTCTAGTTTCTGGGGTTCTCTGGCTTGTGAGGTCCTTTAGTTTGTGAGGTTCTCTGGTTTGTGAGGTCCTCTAGTTTCTGGGGTTCTCTGGCTTGTGAGGTCCTTTAGTTTGTGAGGTTCTCTGGTTTGTGAGGTCCTCTAGTTTCTGGGGTTCTCTGGCTTGTGAGGTCCTTTAGTTTGTGAGGTTCTCTGGTTTGTGAGGTCCTTTAGTTTGTGAGGTTCTATGGTTTATAGTATCCTCTGATTTATGGAGTCCTCTGGCTTGTGAGGTCTTATGGTATATTGAGTCTTTTGACTTTTTAGGTTGTCTGGTTTGTGGAGTCCTCTAGTTTATGGCTTGTCAGGTAGTGTGACTTGTGAGGTCCTTTAGTTTGTCCTCTGATAACTGGGTCCTCTGATTTTGAAGTTCTCCGGGGTCTTTGGTTTGTGATGTCATCTAATTTCTGCAGTCCTTTGGTTTCTGGGGTCATCTGATGCCTTTGAGGTCGTTTGGTGTATGGAGTTCTCGAGTTTAACTTATGAGGTCCTCTGGTTTGTGGCTTGTAAGGTCCTCTGACTTGTGAGGTCTTCAGGTTTCTCAGATTCTCTTCAGGTGCTTTACTTCATTGAGTCTTCCAACTTCTGGTGTTCTTTGGTTCATAGAATCCTCTGGCTTTTGAGATCTTGTGGTTTCTGTGGTTCGCTGGTGTCTGGGGTCCTCTGGTTTGAGAGGTCCTCTGGTTTCTCAAGCCCTTTATTTTGGGGTCCTCTGGTCTATGGCTTGTGTGGTCCTCTGACTTGTGAGATCTTCAGGTTTTTCAGATTCTCTGGCTTTTCAGATTCTTTGGTTTACTTAGTTTTCCAGTTTCTGGTGTCCTTTGGTTCATAGAATCCTCTGGTTTGTGATGTCTTCTGGTTTCTCAGATTCTCTGTTCTTTCAGATTCTTTAGTTTATTGAGTCCTCTGGTTTATAGAGTCCTCTGGTTTATAGAGTTCTCTAGTTTATAAAGTCCTCTGACTTGTGAGGTCCTATGGTTTCCGGGGTTTGATGATGTCTGAGATCCTCTGGTTTCTGGGATTTGTTGGTGTCTGAGCTCCTCTGGTTTCTGGGTCTTCTGGTTTATAGAGTCCACTGCCTTGTGAGGTCCTCTGGTTTGTGGTTTGCTGGTGTCTGAGGTCCTCTGGTTTGTGAGGTCCTCTGGCTTCTTAAGCCTTTGTCTTTGTGAGGTCCTCTGGTTTCTGGGGTTCGCCGGTTTATGGATTTGCTGTTGTCTGGGGTCCTCTAGTTTGTGAGTTCTCTAGTTTGTGAGTTCCTCTGGTTTGTGAGGTCCTCTGGTTCCTGGGGTCCTCTGACTTAAAGAGTGCTCTGGCTTGTGAGGTCCTCTGGTTTCTCGGGTTCACTAGTGTCTAGGATCCTCTGGTCTGCAAAGTCATCTGTTTTTTGGAGAATCAGACGAGCAGCTGTGTGTTTGTGTGGGACTGTTTACAACACTTATGAACACATCCAAATGTTTGTCTGAGGAATGCAGGCCAGGCCGACATGTTACAGCTGCTGTCTGTCTCTACAACACTGCTGATGACACAATCCGTTTAGTGTAAGACTTCTGTGCAGATTCGGTTTATTATAAAATCATTTTCACCTTCTGATTGTGGATTAATATTGTTCCTTTGTGGAGAAGGCAGCACAGGTCAGAGCAGGTCAGATGAACAGTCTACGCTGCAGACCGCTGCTTTATAACCATGTCTGTGTTTTTTATTATTACTGACCATTGTTATGTCCAGTTTTATTTTAACTTTGAGCACCTCGTGTGAAGGTTACCTCAGGACACACTACGGAACACTCTCCTGGAGGTTAAGTATTTGGAGATGGGGGAAGTCCTCATGGGCACTCCAGCACTGTGTTATGGAAACTATACTATATATTGTTGTAGCATTTGCCGGGGCAGGAAATGCACCATAGAGATCTTTCTTCTTTGGTTGTTTCATGAGAGCCAGGTAACAAAGTTCCGATGTTTCAATTGTTTATTCTTATATTGTAGCTAAAGCAAGACCTATATACTTTTGTTAGGTAGGCCCCCGTGCTGCATGTCTTGTTGCTGCTCTCACAATGCACTGTCCAACTCTCGGTGCCTGAGTCTCTGTGCAGCAGTGGAGTGGCTCGTTCTGGGTCTAACTACATGCACATCAGTATGCTTTGCCTAGTGTGCGTTCATCAGTGTATCAGTGTTTCCATTCATAGGGAGATAACGACGCCCCCATTTCTAATTTTGTCCCTAGTCTAACATTTGACTGATGAGAATATATATTACTTGAACTGGTAGATTGCATGAACATAAGGGTTATATTAATCTATAATCTGTATATTTAATCTTTTTTTCTTTTTTTCTTGTAATAAGACAGTTGTAATAATAATAATCATTTAAATGAAATAAAAATAAATAAATAAATAAATAAATAAATAAATAATAAATAAGATAAACTTAAAAGAAGACAGAATGAACTTTCCAAATATGAAGCAATGTTTTTGATCAGTAGAGGCAGAAAGTGACTTTTATGAAACAAAAATTGCATAACAAAACATATATTCAAACATGGGCCACTTGATGATGAAACATGTAGTATGGCAACACAGTCTCACTAGAGGGCGTACTTTTACCGCGACACTAAAACAGTGTATTTTGAGCACGAGTTCACAGCTGTTTTTAGTACTTATGTTTCGCTGTGCATTTAGCACGATATGTGTAAAAATGACACGAGATTTTACAGCGTCAAACCACAAGTTTTTGGTCTTGTCCACGTGGGGACGTTTTCTTTAGGTGAAACGGGTAAGTTTAGGTATAAAGTTACTAAAATGGGTAAGATTAGGTCTGGGGCTTGGGGCAGGTTAAGATTAGAATCAGGATTTCATGAATATTCATAATAAGATACGTCTTAACAGCCACCATAGAAATGAATGGGGACTGTGATGGTACTATAATTACACAAAACAGCCCTGAACTCGTGCTAATCATACCTCATTTACATGTTTGTGTAATGTCGTGGTAAATGTACGCTTTCTTGTGAGATCGGGCTCAGTATCAATGTCTATCTTAATAATCTCTCTTATTTAGGATCTTACAATGACCTTTTACTCACTGGTCTTCTCTTTGCTAGTCTGTCCATTGCATCTCTGTTTCCAACCTTTACATCTTAATTTGCGTAATATGGACTCTGCTGTGTTGTCTGTCTTGCTGCCGTAATAAGGCTAAACTAAAACACCTGTGACCATCAGAAAACTTGATAATGATAATGTGAACAATGTGAACAAACGTGCTTATACTCTGATGTCTTGTCTCCATTTATAAAAGAAAAACAGAATTTATCCCAGACTTATCCAGAATAGCTGATTTGTCTCTTGGGACTCCGATTTCCGTTGTGTCTTTAACTTGTCCTGCTTCCAGTAACAACCTCACGCAAATAAACCGGAAGTAGCAAAGTGGTGCTTAAAACGTCAGCACAAAGATATTCTGAAATAGAAATAAAAGATACATTTTTCTAGAGAACAGCCAACGCTCAGTTTGAAAGTGTCTTCTGATCCAAAAGTCCTGATTCCAACAGAAACGTTCTTGGTTGAGTGGTCAGATCGACAGGTTGGCAGTTCCATCGCAGTCCTCTGGTGAATACTGCTGTTGTGTTTTTTGGCAGACTCTTAGCACCCTCAGAGTCTGTCTGCGTATGTGATTATGTGTAAATAGAGCTTAGTGAGTGCTACATATATTACCAGCATAATTTCACTTTATAGTATTGAACAGATGCAAATGATGTAGATAACATTACTAATTATTACTGAATTATTTGATAGTATTTACTAATAATGAACAGACATGAACTAATCATGTATTTCCTGTCTCAATTCTAAAGTGAAGACTGTTGGTGCTTAGACAATCTGTACTTTTGAGGTAAACTGGAACTAGCAACATGACAAGAAGAACTGCTTCATTTTGGCTCACCATTGTTATTGAAATCAGCTGAAATAAAGGGATATTAAAATATCATTTTAGATGGGAGAATCAAAACCATTATTGAGAATTAGATATCATTATACATCACCTCTCAAAGTTTGACCCTGAGACACCTTCTTGCAGACCACAGGATGATATCTGAATATTATTGATAGTGGCCATCGATTCAATGACTTTTGAGTTTTGAGATGTTGTGTTGGTGACACAGTGGCACAGCAGTTAGCACTCTGACTCATTGTAAGAGGGTTCTGGATTTAACTCAGGGTCAGCTCAGGGTCTTTTTTATGTGGAGTTTGCATGTTCTCCTTGTGTCTGCATAGGGTTCCTATGTGTGCTCCAGTTTCCCTTACAACTAAAAACAGTAGGGCCTCTTCTTATCTAAGGACTACATTAGCTGTAAAGCTAGATGTGATGAGAATTGTTTTCTAAGTACAGCCTTCCTTAGTTTGCTTCTAAACAAATCCTCTTTTGTGATCTCTGTTAAAAATTGAGGCAGACGATTCCAGATAGACATAGCTCTGTAGAGGACACATTTCTTTAAGACGTCAAGGCATTCTTGTGCTTAATGCAAATGTACTTTTTCCTAATAAACCTTAACCTATCCTTTGTATTTTTACATGGCATTACAATACACCAAATTACATACGATGTGTCCCAAACTTTCCTGAGGATAGTCTGACTGTGGTTACCCACTTATAGTTTTTGTAACTATGAAAAATGTAAAATAATGGAAACATATTGCATTACAACCTTATTTATGTAGAATATTACTTTTGCAAGCTTACTTAAAGATGCGCCTCTCGACCAACTCTGATTTCAAACTCCTGCTCTAAATGGAGAAGAATAGAAGCATTATCGATCGATGTCACATTCTGCTCTGTGGCATGTCAACTGCAGAAAGAAACGCCGTTCATCTAGTTGGCTGGGGAAACATTTTAGATAAAAACAACAAAACGTAATGAGAACTAGCTGTTTTGATCAGGTCTGAACCGGTCTGACGGACGTCTGGTACTGAAGCTTGAGACAATGTTTTTCTCTCACCTGAATGTAACGTGTATCATAAAGACACAATTCATTCACAAATGTTGATTTTGTTTTCACACAATGATAAGCTCTTGTAGTCAGCTGACAACAGCCCTGGTGAGTGTTGCTGCTGCAGCTTGTGCCAATCAGCCGCGGCTCTGTCTGTTATCTGGCTGTGTGCGCATCCTCCATGTTGAGAACAAAGAATCTCACTATAGAGACTGGAAGTAAATGGTTAGTCGATGTTGTTCATTATTACTAAATACTATCTAATCATTTAGTAATAATCTTGCAATGCTAAATCATTAATAACATTTGCAATGATTTGTATCTATCCATTATTAAAGTTTAATTCTCTTTTCAACTGCCCTTCACAGTTCTCATCCTGTCATTTCTTTTCCTCCACAAATCAGACTCAGGCCTTGACCTCAGTAGCAGAACATCAAACTCCTCTTTTTTACTAAACCTCAACCTGCTCACAAACATTAACAATTAGAACATAAAAAACGATCTGATCTCGTGAAAGCCTGCAGCCCAGCACATAACTCTGCTACTCTTCTTCCACCAGGGGAAAAACACATCAGCTCTTATCCTTCTTGGAAACCCAGGACCCGAACGCCGCCGCTGTCACCGTTAATAACCCTCCGAACGCGTCACTACTCAGGACGCTTCGGAAAAAACGCAGTGATTGGTATTTTAATGAAAAGCAGACGTCGGAGTTTAAAGCGCGAGAGGGAAAACACACGCGGCTTTGATCGGCTCTCGTGACGGACGTTCGGCGCAGGTCTCAGGAGGAAGGCTGCGTGTCACTGTGGATTTATGTTACGACAGAAGAGAAGGAGAGAGTCTGAGAAGGGCAGAAAAGAGAAGCTTAGTGATATTAGAGGATTTGGTCTAACTAATGATTACTTGAGTTATTGACTTGTCAGCCATTGCTTTAACGATGATTTCTGCGGTCAGTCTCCTGATAACTGCCCTCCATACCTTCTTCTTATTGGCGTTAAAGTTCACGATGGACTAGAGCCTATTGACTTTGGGCCTTAGGCGGGGGAATACTTAAAGACAGACACAGGCTTTTCTGAAACGGCTTCCTTCTATCCACCAGACACACCTAACACATTTTCCATTAAATGTGTTTAAAAACCTTTTAGAAATGATCATTTTTTAGATTAATAACATCTAGGGCTGTCAAATGATTAAAAGTTGAAGAGATTAATTAATTATGAACTGTAATTAATGAATCTAATGAATCGATTTTTAATCTCACCTAAACATTGCTGAGAAAAACACTCAACTTAAGTGTTTTTTTTCCCTCCAATTTAATTAATTACATTATTGTTGCAGATGGAAATATTAATATATTGCAAAAAAAGAAGACTTTAGGAAGTCTTTTGTTGTTAAGTTGTCAAGTTGAACAACCCTTGTGTCACTTTGTAACTCACACATGGAAACAATGAAGTTAAAGATTCAAAATAGATGAATGTGATTAAAAAAATGAACTCGATTAATATGTCTGTAATTAATTAATCTCAATTAATGCACTAATTTGACACCCCTAATAAATCTTTAGTCAAAGAATTCTACAACAAAACAGTTTGTTTTTTCTTCATTATGTTTGTTCTGTAAGTTTGTAAATCTCCATTTAAATCATGTCTAGTTACATTTAGTCAAAGTATTTTTTGGCCAAGTCATGTGTTTTAAGCACTGGCATGATTCTTAGTCTGGAGTGAATATGGTGCTAGTATCATTTTTATCACTGCCTCTGTAGAGCAGGGCTATTCAATGATGGCCGGGGGCCAAATGCGGCCCAGTAGCAGTATGTTTTGTTTCACCATGAAAAATGGCCATTATTGTACCAATTGGCTTAATAGTAGTGTGGTTCTTACCTCATTTAAAAAAGGGTCTGAGTTTGGTCTCGGTTCAGATGTGTGTCTTGTCTTATTCAAGATGAGGTTTACTCTAATGTAATATAAATAACATTTTGTCTTGATTTGCAGTGTTGGTCTTTGTTTGGTCTTGATTATTACCTTAGGTTTGTCTTGGCTTTATCCTGTTTTTGTATTTTTAGTGGATAGTGGATGTAAAACACCTTGTAGTCCCGCCCTCAGACCCAAGCATGTCGAAAATATGGCCCACTGGTAAATACTGTATATCTGAATAGCCTGCTGTAGAGGGATTATTTGTTTCATCAACAGGGGAATGCGCTCACATCCGGATAACAGAAAGAGTCTCAGCTGATTGACATAAGCTGTTGCCAGCAACACTAGCCGGTGATGTTGTCAGATAACTACAAGAGTTTATCACTGTGTCAAAACAAAAGTTATGCTAAATCACATTTGTGAATGAAATTATCTTTACGACTCATACACGTTACATTCAGGTGAGTGAAAAACACTGAGAAAAACACTGTGTCAGGCTTCAGAAGATGGACGTCTGTCAGACCGGTTCAAACCTGATTCAAACTACTGCTCTCCTCCGCTTTGGTTATTTCCCCAGCTAATTAGACAGACAGCGTATCTCTGCAGGCGACAGCAGAGTGGAAAGTGACATCCACAATAACACCTCTTTAGGAGTCAAATGTATCTTAATTGGAATCAAACTTTGCGTCAGTAATTAAGAGAAGAAGGAGGAGGAACTGGTTTCAGAAATGACCAAACACAATTATTCATTCATTCATCCACTAGAAGAATTTGACAGTGATGCCCACTGTGGGCCAAGGGGGCGGGCCATATTTGAACCGGAACAAGTAGAGGGCCAGACCACGGTCATTGGTGTAACAAAGTATCATGATTACGACACATTTTTGTAAATAATAGGGGTTTAAATCTACAATTTTGAATTTTTGAATGTGATAATATTAGGACAATGTGTTGGGGCCACATTGAAACCATACGAAGGCGAAATCTGGCCCCCGGGCTACAGTTTTCCCGGGTCTGGTCTAGGGTGTTCTCCCGTCTAAAGCCCAAAGTCACTGGAATAGGCTCCATCACTCATAACCCCTAGTGGAACCAAGCAGTAGAAAGTGATTACAGTACAGCAGTTCTCATAAAAATGTTCTGATAAACTGAAAGCAGCAGACAGATTGCCAACATTCCTGGTATTCAATGTTTGAGCCAAACCTTGTCCAAATAAACAACAGCAACTTGAGATAAATTATTTGAAACTAACCATGCAGTTGTTGTGTTTTCAAGGTTTCAAGGGAATAGTTGAAGAAGTAGGGGGTGAGTAGAAACATGAAATGGGAATATTTAAAGAGTCTTACTTTGGATGACACAGGACATGGTTGCTATAGAGAACTGTTTAAAGAAATATTTGTTTCTGCACAGTAGAGGAGTTTTGGCTCGATGATATGCCCAATGGGATCTACACGAGTTCTGGAGACATGACCAGAGTCGTCTGAGATTGTTTTTGATGTCATGTTTGTCAGTCATCGCAACTCTGTCTGCTACGATTTTTTTGTGATAGGTCTGGGTTCCCAATATTGAAATCTTTTCTTCGACTTACTGGTCGATCTCCTGATATCTCTGGATGGAGTTTGTATAGACATTACATAGAAGCGAAATCAGCGTCTCTGCTCAGTTCTAAACTCGAACAGAGCGACACATTTTTCTCTGGTATATGTGATGACGCAAATCAATTGAACTCAATGGCAGAAGTTACACTTTTATGGATAAAACGAGCTTAAACAAGTGATTTCAGCAAAACCATGAGCAAAAAAGGACTGATTTGTGTATAACCAGTGTAAACCCACACGAGGTCCAGGTTGGTGAAGTGTGTGGTGGTGAAGGGATAAACTCACCCCCTCAGGTATGAGAACCCACAAACGAACTGAGCCAGGGGGGCGTTCCATTTGGCTCAATGAGTTTGTCGGTCAACCGCCGCGCAGGAGACCTGGGTTCAACTCCTGCTCAGGGCACGTGCAAGACCCAACCGGTCACATGTGTCTTATTAAGGTTTTTTAAACAACTGTGGCAATGTGAGATTATATTTCTCAAACTACTATA
>JBBPFD010000183.1:0-113899 GCA_038363315.1 Mugilogobius chulae | reverse complement strand
GAGCTTAGTCTTTTCCTCTCTCTTCTGTGTCTCTTTCCCTCTCTTCCCCCCCCTCTCCCTTCCTCTCCCTCTCTCACCCCCTCTCCTCCCTCTTTCTCTCTCTCCCCTCTCCTCTCTCCCCCTCTCCTCCCCCTCAGCACTTGTCTGTAGGACTTTAGTCTCTCCTCTCCCTCCCCTCTCTTCTCTCTCTCGCTCTCTCCCCTCTCTTTACGCCCCCCCCTCTCCTCCCCCTCTCTCCTTCCCCCTCTCTTTTCTCCCCCTCTCTCCCCCTCAGCACTTGTCTGTAGGAGCTTTAGTCTCTCCTCTCCCTCCCTCTCTTCTCCCTCTCCTCTCCTCTCTCCTCTCTCTCGCTCTTCTCCCTCTCTTTACGCCCCCCCTCTCCTCCCCCTCTCTTTTCTCCCCCTCTCTCCCCCCTCAGCACTTGTCTGTAGGAGCTTTAGCGCTGATAATGAAGATTTGCCGGAGGCAGAGCCTCAGGCGACTGGACACAAACCACAGATTAAAGGAGCTGACGGACTTTAAAAAACTGCACCTGCACCTGAGAGAGAGAGAGAGAGAGAGAGAGAGAGAGAGGGGGGAGAGAGGAGAGAAGAGAGAGAGGGAGGAGGAGGGGGGGAGAGAGCAGAGAGAGAGAGAGGGAGAGAGAGAGGAGAGAGAGAGGGAGAGAGAGAGAGAAGAGGGAGAGAGAGGGAGAGGAGAGAGAGAGAGAGGGAGAGAGGGGGGAGAGAGAGGAGAGAGAGAGAGGGAGAGAGGAGGGGGGGAGAGAGCAGAGAGAGAGAGAGGGAGAGAGAGAGGGAGAGAGAGAGGGAGAGAGAGAGAGAGAGAGAGATAGGGTAGAGAGAGGGAGAGAGAGAGAGGGAGAGAGAGGGAGAGAGGGAGGGGGGGGAGAGAGAGAGAGAGGAGGGTGAGAAGAGAGGAGAGAGAGAGAGGGGAGAGAGAGAGGGAGGAGAGAGAGAGAGAGAGAAGAGAGGAGAGAGGGAGAGAGGGAGGGGGGGAGCAGAGAGAGAGAGGAGAGAAGGGAGAGAGAGAGGGAGAGAGGAGAGGAGGGGGAGAAGAGAGAGGGGGGGAGAGGAGAGGGAGAGGAGGGGGGGAAGAAGAGAGAGAGAAGAGGAGGAGGAGGGGGGGGAAGAGGAAGAAGAAGGGGAGAGAGAGAGAGGGGAGAGAGAGAAGGGGGAGGGGAGAGAGAAGAGAGAGGAGAGGGGGAGAGGAGAGAGAGAAGTTGGAGGGGAGAGGAAAGAGGGGGGGAGAGAGAGAGAGAGAGGGGGAGAGGGAGAGAGGGGAGGAGAGAGAGGAGAAGAGAGAGAAAGAGAGAGGGGGGAGAGGGGGGAATAGGGAGGGAGGGAGGGGAGAGAGAGAGAGAGAGAGAGGGGTGGAGAAAGAGACAGAGAGAAAAGAGAGAAGAGAGAGAGGGAGGGAGAGAGGGGGAGGGGGGAAGAGAGGAGAGAGAGATGGAGAGAGAGAAGAAAAAAGAGAAGAGAGGGGGGAGGAGGATGAGAGGGAGGAAAGAGAGAGAAGGGAGGGGAGAGAGAAAGATAGAGAGGGGGGGCGGAGAAGAGAGGGAGAGAGATATATAGATAGAGAGAGGGGGGAAGAGGGGTGAGGGAGAGAGGAGAGAGAGAGGGAGAGAAAAAGTAGAGAGAGAAAAAGTAGAGAGAGATTGAGGGAGGCAGTGAGAGAAGCAGGGAGAGAGGGGAGCTGAGAAAGAGGGAGAGAAGAGGGTGGGGGACGAGATGGAGCAAAAGAGAGAGAGAGAGAGAGAGAGAGAGAGAGAGAGAGAGAGAGGAGTAAAAATACAACAGGTCCAGACACAGTGGTTTGGAAAGTGTTTCATAATTACCCTGATTTACTCACTCCTCCTCCCTTTCCTCCACCTCTGCTTCTCTCTTTCTCTCTCTCTTTCTCACCCCTCTACACCCCCCCCCCCCCTCTCCCTCTCTCTCTCTTCAGTGTTTTACTTGTTTGCTTCTCGGTTTATTTCCTCGGCTGAACAAACAAAGCAAGGTCACAGTCAAGGTGGAGCCTGTGTCTGCTCTCTCTCTCTCTCTCTCTCTCTCTCTCTCTCTCTCTCTCTCTCCCTCTCTCTCTCTCTCTCTCTCTCTCTCTCTCTTTAGCAGTTCACTCAGACTTGTAATAGTTCTTAATTATCTCTCGCTGTAGAGACAGAAAGACTTGTTTTCTCTTTTTTTCTGTTTCCTATCCCCCTTTCTTTTCTCTTTGACTCACACTTCTTTTTTCTCTCACTACCCTTTTCTTTGTCTGTCTCTCTCCTTCCTTCTCTCTCTCTTTCTCTCTCTCTCTTGTGCTTCATTCTTCTCTTTCCACTTCTTTCTTTTCTCTTCCTCCCTCTCTCTCTTCTTTCCTCTCCTTCTCTCTGTCTCTCTCTTCTCTTCCCTTATCTATCTCTTCGTTCATTCTTCTCCTTCCTCATCTATCTTCTCCACCTTCCTCTTTCTTCTCCCTCTTTCCCTCCACTCCTCTTTCTCTCTGTTTTCTCTATTTGTTTCTTCTCCTTCCTCTATTCTCTCCCTCACTCTCTCTCCTCCTCCCTTCTCTTTATCCTTCTCTCCTTTCTCTCTCACTCTCTCTCTCTTTTCTCTCACTCTTTTTTCCTTCATCTCTCTCCTCTTTCCTTATCTCTCTCCCTTCTCTCTCTCTATCTCTCGCTTGCTTCTTTTCTTTCCTTGTTCCTCTTCTATCTCTTCTTTTCCTTCCTTTTCGCTCCCTCTCTCCTCCTTTCTCTTTTTTCTTTCCTCTCTCTCTTCCTCCCTCTCCTTTCTCTCTGTCACTCTCTCTTCTCTTCTCTATCTCTTCTGTCATTCTCCCCCTTCCTCTTTGTTCTCTCTCTATTCTCTCTCTTTTCCTTCTACTTCTTTTTCTTTCTCTCTTTTCTTCTCTTTCTCTCTTCCTCCCTTTCGCCCTCCTCCTTCCTATTTTTCTGTCTCCTTTTTTCTCTCTTCTCCTTCCACTTCTTGTTCTTTCTCTCTCTCTTCTCCCTTCCTCCCTTCTTTCTCTTTTCTCCATTCTCTCTCTTCTTTTTCCACTTCTCTCTCTTCTTTCTCTACCTCCCGTTTTTTTTCCTCCTTCCTCTTTTCTCTCTTCTTTTTCTCCTTCTTTTCTTTCTCTCTCTTCCTCCCCCTCTCTCTCCTCTCCTTCCTCTTTTCTCTACCTCTCTTTTCTCTCTCTCTTCTCTCTCTTCTCTCTCTTTTCCCTTTTCCTTCCTTCTTTATTTAGTCACATTTACTCTGCGGGACACAATAAGAACAATCCAAGGACAGAAGCAGGGACAAAGCGCCATCTACAGCTCAAACAACATAACTGCAACACTATAGAACATTTCACATTATAACATGAAAAAAACACAAAAAACTCCTCTTCTTTGTGAGTTCGTTTGAGTTTTCCAGTCGCATCATGGCCGCTGCGTGCCGTTGCCGTGGCGATGATCCCTCCGGGCCCCCGCGGCGGGTCGTCTGTAGTTCGTTTCGGGGCCGGCTCATTTGCATAACCTGCCGGTGTTTGTTGCGCCGGCTCTGATTGTGATTTATGTGGCCGTCAGTGAAGCGCCGCGACTCCAGCTGTCACATGACACTTCCCACTTCCTGTGTGACTGCCACGGCAAAGCTCTCAATCTGGACCTGAAACTGGTCTAAAGCAAGACTGGAACAGGACTGTAACAGGACTATAACAGGACTAAACAGGACTAAAACAGGACTAAAACAGGACTAAAACAAGACTAAAACAGGACTCAAACAGGACTAAAACAGGACTAAAGCAGGACTAAAACAGGACTAAAGCAGGACTAAAACAGGACTAAAAAGACTAAAGCAGGACTAAACAGGACTAAAGCAGGACTAAAACAGACTAAAACAGGACTAAAGCAGGACTAAAACAGGACTAAAGCAGGACTAAAACAGGACTAAAACAGGACTAAAGCAGGACTAAAACAGGGACTAAAGCAGGACTAAAACAGGACTAAAGCAGGACTAAAACAGGACTAAAACAGGACTAAAGCAGGACTAAAACAGGACTAAAACAGGACTAAAACAGGACTAAAGCAGGACTAAAGCAGGACTAAAGCAGGACTAAACAGGACTAAAACAGGACTAAGCAGGACTAAAACAGGACTAAAGCAGGACTAAAACAGGACTAAAAAGCAGGACTAAAACAGGACTAAAGCAGGACTAAAACAGGACTAAAGCAGGACTAAAACAGGACTAAAGCAGGACTAAAACAGGACTAAACAGGACTAAAGCAGGACTAAAACAGGACTAAAACAGGACTAAACAGGACTAAAGCAGGACTAAAGCAGGACTAAAGCAGGACTAAAACAGGACTAAAGCAGGACTAAAACAGGACTAAAGCAGGACTAAAACGGGACTAAAACGGGACTAAAGCGGGACTAAACGGGACTAAAGCAGGACTAAAACAGGACTAAAGCAGGACTAAAACAGGACTAAAACAGGACTAAAACAGGACTAAAGCAGGACTAAAACAGGACTAAAGCAGGACCTAAAACAGGACTAAAGCAGGACTAAACAGGACAAAAAGATAAAGCAGGACTAAAACAGGACTAAAACAGACTAAAGCAGGACAAAAAGGACTAAAGCAGGACTAAAACAGGACTAAACAGGACTAAAACAGGACTAAAACAGGACTAAAGCAGGACTAAAACAGGACTAAAGCAGGACTAAAACAGGACTAAAGCAGGACTAAAAACAGACTAAAGCAGGACTAAAACAGGACTAAAGCAGGACTAAAACTAGACTAAAGCAGGACTAAAACAGGACTAAAACAGGACTAAAGCAGGACTAAAACTGGTCTAAAGCAGGACTGGAACAGGACTGTAACGGGTCTAAAGCAGGACTAAAACCAGAACAGGACCGTGTCAGACTTGTTTTAGCTCTGACTCGGTCTAAATGTTTTGGAATCTGCCAATTTTTGTTCATAACTCATCTCTGCCATAATCATCACTTTGAGTAGTTAATTTTATTTTATCCTTTTATAATAATCACCTTTTAGCCGCCTTGTTTTGGCAGCTCACTTACTGTTAGCTCTGAGAAATGAGAGGAATGATTGCAGAGGTTACACTTTTTTTATGCCGATCACTTTGACCAACAGGGTCTGGAAATTCCGGTCAATTAGGAGAACAACCAACCAATTCGGCCCTCCATTCACTTTCATTCCCAAATATTCACAAACACATATATTACAAAAAACATATTTTCTCTTGTTTGTAGATTTCTAGGTTATTATTCAGGTTATTACTCAAGAAATAGTGGCCAACTTAAGTTTCTTAAAGTGTCAATACGTGCCTGAAAATAAGATTTAAATGCAGTGTTGTCCAGTTTTATTTTGTGACTTATTTCCAGTTAGAAAATACTGTATTTTTCATATTTTTAGCCAAACAAATTGCTCTTGTTTTTTGGGCAATTCTTATTTGAAGAGAGTTTAAAAAATGCTTAAACAAAGATAAATATGACTTAATTTAAGCATTTATTCTCTCATTATCCAGGTTGAGATTGTAATTTTTACAGTGTATGACTCAGTACTGATTGAATTCAGCTTTAGACCTGGTTTAGTCCTGGTTTAGTCCTGGTTTAGATTTGGTTTAATGTCGGTACATTCCCTGTTCAGATTTGAGTTTGTGGTTTAACGATGATTTAGACATTTTATAGACCCAAAAACCTGGACTGCAGCATTAGTTGGTCTCAAATAAATCTAGTTCTGTGAATGTTTGGTGCAACTTCATGTCAAAAAACTGAGACATGTGCAACTAAGTTGAATAGCCCTGCCTTATGCAAACAACTACACATGAATTACGGCAGTAGGTACGCGCTTTCACCTGCCCTACAGTCTCTTATTTAAATCTAAAATTGGTCATTGTAGTAAAGTGTCTTTAACTTTGATTCACGCCGGTCTGCGGACTGAACCAGAGCCAAGTCCGCGTGTTTGAGACCGGAGCCTCGGGACCGCGCAGCCCACTGTTAAACCGGAGATTTCTAAGTTCAGCGCAAGGTTTTAGTGACAGTAAAAGCACATACAGACGGGCTTCACATGTAAAGTGTTGGACCCGTTTGTCTCCAGCAGCAACTCGTCTGTTTCGCTGACGCTGATCAACAAATCTTCCCGCGTTTGTCTCTCTATTTTCCCTCTTTTTTTTCTCCACCTCATAAGCGACGCACTTTCATTTACATGAACAAATTCTCTTCACTTGGCGTATTAAGCCACTGTATTCAAACGCGAGTAAAACATTTTGTCTTGAGAAGAAATAAAGCCTGGTATACGCAGCACTACGAGCACGTGCCAGGCTCACGTGTATCTGCGTGAGCCTTGTCTATAGTTTCTGCGTGAGCCTTGTCTATAGTTTCTGCGTAAGCCTAGTCTATAGTTTCTGCGTGAGCCTTGTCTATAGTTTCTGCGTAAGCCTAGTCTATAGTTTCTGCGTGAGCCTTGTCTATAGTTTCTGCACGAGCCTTGTCTATAGTTTCTGCGGAGCTTTGTCTATAGTTTCTGCGCAGCCTTGTCTATAGTTTCTGCGTGAGCCTTGTCTATAGTTTCTGCGCGAGCCTTGTCTATAGTTTCTGAGTGAGCCTTGTCTATAGTTTCTGCACGAGCCTTGTATATAGTTTCTGCGCGAGCCTTGTCAATAGTTTCTGCGTGAGCCTTGTCTATAGTTTCTGCACGAGCCTTATCTATAGTTTCTGCGTGAGCCTTGTCTATAGTTTCTGCGTGAGCCTCGTCTATAGTTTCTGCGTGAGCCTCGTCTATAGTTTCTGCGTGAGCCTTGTCTATAGTTTCTGCGTGAGCCTTGTCTATAGTTTCTGCGCGAGCCTTGTATATAGTTTCTGCGTGAGCCTTGGCTATAGTTTCTGCGTGAGCCTTGTCTATAGTTTCTGCACGAGCCTTGTCTATAGTTTCTGCGTGAGCCTTGGCTATTGACCCTATTTTGTCCCGCCTACTTTTCTAGGACGTGCACTTCCTGTTTAGCTGCATTTAGTCTGTAGATTTCAGTCGATGGGTTTATTTTAACTGTCATTATATTTAATTAAAATTGCCCCATAAGACAGACAAACAAACACGTTAGCTACCTTAACAGAGCTAAACAGGAAGTGCATTTCCAAGCCAAGTGGGCGGGACAAAATAGGGTCAATAGTTTCTGCGTGAGCCTTGGCTATAGTTTCTGCGTGAGCCTTGTCTATAGTTTCTGCGTGAGCCTTGTCTATAGTTTCTGCGTGAGCCTTGTCTATAGTTTCTGCGTAAGCCTAGTCTATAGTTTCTGCGTGAGCCTTGTCTATAGTTTCTGCGTAAGCCTAGTCTATAGTTTCTGAGTGAGCCTTGTCTATAGTTTCTGCGTGAGCCTTGTCTATAGTTTCTGCGTGAGCCTTGTCTATAGTTTCTGCGTGAGCCTTGTCTATAGTTTCTGTGCGAGCCTTGTCTATAGTTTCTGTGCGAGCCTTGTCTATAGTTTCTGCGTAAGCCTTGTCTATAGTTTCTGCGCGAGCCTTGTCTATAGTTTCTGCGCGAGCCTTGTCTATAGTTTCTGCGCGAGCCCTTGTCTATAGGTTTCTGCGCGAGCCTTGTCTATAGTTTCTGAAACCCGAGCAGCGCCTGGACTGACCGCAAAACGAACTAATGTGGAAGTATAATTAAATAGTCTACAGTAAATCATGTATTATTCCTGTTGTGTTGATTGTTTTTCCTCTCCGCTCTGTTTCTTTTTGCTGCAGTGCTGAACAAAGGCCAGTGTGTGACCAAATACTATCGCTGGATCCAGAAGAACGGAGGCTACATCTGGATCCAGTCCAGCGCCACCATCGCCGTCAACGCCAAGAACAACAGCGACAAGAACGTCATCTGGGTCAACTACGTCCTCAGGTACAAAACTATTACGACGTCTAGGTCAACTACACGCTCAGGTACAAACTATTACATCGTCTGGGTCAACTACACGCTCAGGTACAAACTATTATGTCGTCTGGGTCGTCTACGCGCTCAGGTACAAACTATTATGTCGTCTGGGTCGTCTACGCGCTCAGGTACAAACTATTATGTCGTCTGGGTCGTCTACGCGCTCAGGTACAAACTATTATGTCGTCTGGTCGTCTACGCGCTCAGGTACAAACTATTACGTCGTCTGGGTCAACTACGCGCTCATTTACAAACTATTACGCTAGAACAGGGGTGCTCATTACGTCGATCGCGAGCTACCGGTAGCTCTCGGAGGCAGGAGGAGTCGATCGCGAAGCCCTGCCTGGTTATGTGAAGTTTAGTGTCTTTTGTACAAATGAACAGAATAATGCGCTGATGTGATCCACTGTGAGCTACAAAAGTTCGAGTCTTTTTTATGACCGCTTCAGCGGACAGCTTGGTTTTGAGGTGCTATTATGCATTTTCGCCTGTTCTGCTTTTGGCACGGTGGCGCGCGTTCCTGGGGCCGGCCGGTCGGCCGACCACGGCGCGCTCCACATCCAACCGCGGGGGACACGGACGCACGGGCTCCGGAGCCGAGACTCACGAGTATACCACCGACCGCCGCTCCACAATCACAACCGCGCTTGGGGGACACGGACGCACGGGATCGGAGCCGAGACTCACGAGTATACACGAGCTCCACATCCAACCGCGGGGGACACGGACGCACGGGCTCCGGAGCCGAGACTCACGAGTATACACGCGCTCCACATCCCCAACCGGTCGGGATCACGCCCCCAACGCCCGGAGCACCCACGAGATCACACGCGCTCCCATCCACGGGGACACGGACGCGGGTCCGGAGCCACGAAACACGCACTCTCTGTAATGTTCCAAACTCTAACAAAGCCACAACACACTCCACATGTCTATACAGCCGTGAAATACAAGCGCCCCAAACCAGACTCACGAGTATACACGCGCTCCACATCCAACCGCGGGGACACGGAATGTAAGGGGGGCGGAGCCGAGACTCACGTAACACGCACACTCTGTAATGTTCCGAGCAAAGCCACAACACACTCCACATGTCTATACAAGCGCCCCAAACCAGACAGACGCAGTATCCACGCGCTCCTCATCCAACCACGGCACGGGGACACGGAACGCACGGGGTCCGGAGCCGAGACTCACGTAACACGCACTCTCTGTAATGTTCCGAACTCTAGCGAAGTCACAACACGCTCCACGTGTCTATAGCCGTGAAATACAAGCGCCCAAACCAGACAGCCATGGTATACAAGCGCTCCTCAACCAACAGCGGAGAAACGAAGCTCACGCGCTTTAAAGCGGACACACAGAGCTCACACTTTCTGCAGCCAACAGCGGAGACACCCAGAACACTTACTTGAAACAGGGACAAAGAAAAGCCGTGGGAGGAAACAGGTAGAGCCAGAACAAATCCTCACGAGTTTCTTTTTGATGTGAGCCAAAGCTGAGATTCCCAAAGTCTCAAGCCCCGCCCCTGAGCGTTACCATGGTGATCAAAACCAGAGTTATTAAACACAATCGAGGTTAGAATGAAGTTAAACACTAGAAAACAACTAGATTAATAATTAGCTTCATTGTTTTCTTCCTGATTATTTTACAGGTTTAAAAATCCTACATGTTAATTCTTCTAATGAATGTATTCAAGTAAAATTAAGTTATTGTATTATACAACTGATGTTTAATTAAAAAAACAAAATCTTATAATAAAATCTTATAATTTTAATTAATGATAAAAAAATACATAGAAAAATCGATAGGTAGATCTTTGGGCCTTGCCTCAACTAAAAGTAGATCGCGAGCTGGAAAAGTGTGAGCACCCCTGCGCTAGAACGACGTCATCTGAGTCAACTACACGCTCAGGTACAAACTATTACATCATCTGGTCAACTACACGCTCAGGTACAAACTATTACGACGTCATCTGGGTCAACTACGTGCTCAGGTACAAACTATTACACCAGAACGACATCATCTGGGTCAACTACGTTCTCAGGTACAAACTATTACACTAGAACGACGTCATCTGAGTCAACTACGCGCTCAGGTACAAAACTATTACGACGTCATCTGGGTCAACTACGCGCTCAGGTACAAACTATTACGACGTCATCTGGGTCAACTACGCGCTCAGGTACAAACTATTACACCAGAACGACGTCGTCTGGGTCAACTACGCGCTCAGGTACAAACTATTACGCTCTAACGACATCATCTGGGTCAACTACGTTCTCAGGTACAAACTATTACACTAGAACGACGTCATCTGAGTCAACTACGCGCTCAGGTACAAACTATTACGACATCATCTGGGTCAACTACGCGCTCAGGTACAAACTATTACACCAGAACGACGTCGTCTGAGTCAACTACGCGCTCAGGTACAAACTATTACGACGTCATCTGGGTCAACTACGTCTCAGGTACAAACTATTACACTAGAACGACGTCATCTGAGTCAACTACACGCTCAGGTACAAACTATTACATCATCTGGGTCAACTACACGCTCAGGTAGAAACTATTACGCTAGAACGACGTCATCTGGGTCAACTACGCGCTCAAAACAAACTACTACGCCAGAACGACGTCATCTGGGTCAACTACGCGCTCAGATACAAACTATTACACTAGAACGACGTCGTCTGGGTCAACTACGTCCTCAGGTACAAACTACTACGCTAGAACGACAACGTCGGGGTCAACTACGCGCTCAGGTACAAACTGTTACACTAGAACGACGTCGTCTGGGTCAACTACGCGCTCAGGTACAAACTATTACACTAGAACGACGTCGTCTGGGTCAACTACGCGCTCAGGTACAAACTATTACACTAGAACGACGTCACCTGGGTCAACAACGCGCTCAGGTACAAACTATTACGCTAGAATGACGTCATCTGGGTCAACTACACGCTCAAAAACAAACTACTACGCCAGAACGACGTCATCTGGGTCAACTACGTCTCAGGTACAAACTATTACACTAGAACGACGTCACCTGGGTCAACAACGCGCTCAGGTACAAACTATTACGACGTCATCTGGGTCAACTACGCGCTCAGGTACAAACTATTACACTAGAACGACGTCATCTGGGTCAACTACGCGCTCAAAAACAAACTACTACGCCCAGAACGACGTCATCTGGGTCAACTACGCGCTCAGGTACAAACTATTACACTAGAACGACGTCGTCTGGGGTCAACTACGCGCTCAAAAAACAAACTACTACGCTAGAACGACGTCATCTGTGTCGACTACACGCTCAGATACAAACTATTACGCAGGATTCCACATCATGCGTCTCCGCCGCGCCACAGACCGTCTCCGATTTTGTGCGCAGCAGACCCTCGCTTTTGGCTGCGAAGTTCCTTGAAAGTACGAGTGAGCATGCGCGGGATATCCAAGATCTCGCAATAAAATGCAGCGTGCCCAGAAAACTGCTGTTGATTGTTTGAAGCGTGAGGTCGTCTTTTAAACTGCCTCGTTTTGTCCGTTGTATTCACAAAGACAAAGACAAATGATGTCTATTTCTAAATGAGTTGTTATTTCGAAATAACATTCAATGACACAAATCATTATTTCTGAGATTTTGGACTCCGTGTTGCAAGTTTGTTTCATAAAATTTCGGAAGTAGTTCATGTTCTTTTTCCTGTTTGGTGCGTTCTTATCTGGGGAGATTGATCCAGTCGGACTCGGAAGCAGAAGATTTTACCGTTGATGCGCATATTTGTCGGACGGCGCTGGAATGGTGGAGCTTAGGCGCATATGCAAGATTTGGAACTGTTTTCATTTACTTTAACATTAAAATTCAAACATAGACTAGGGCAGTGTTATTTTCATTACTGAAACAGATAAAGTGCTGTGAATATTTGCCGTAACTCTAAATTTAGTCAAAAATGGTGACAATTTGTGCAACTATCTGGCCCAGAAGCCATGGTCTTCGGTAAAATTTGGCCTCGATAAACATTAGTTGGTTAGCCCTGGCCTATAGCGTCATTTGGGTCAAACATGTGCTCAGGTATAAATATAACACTGTCAAGATGTCGCCTGACTGATTAACTATAAACAAGTGAAAGTGAAAGTGAAAGTACTGAAATGTACTCATCAACTTTAAAATTACAAACCATATCTAGACTTTGGTGAATCTAAAACAAGCTAAAAACAATAAGTTTATTCATGTATTCTGTTGTATTTTGGTATAAAAAAATTTCACAAATGTACTTCCTGCAGGGACTAGACCATTGATGTGAAATATTTCTCATTTGTCTGATGAGTAAACCTTTATGATATATTTGACTGTATGTTCTGCCCTTATTTCGTCAGTAATCCCGAGTACAAAGAGCTGCCTCTGGACCTGGCCCAGCTCCCGACGGTCCCAGAGAAAACCTGCTCCAGCTCCGAGTCCGAAGAGTCTGAGACCGAGTACAAGGAGGCCTCAGGTGAGAACTCAACCAGGACTAAAACAGGACTTAACAGGACTAAACGAGGCCTCAGGTGAGACTCAACCAGGACTAAAAACAGGACTGTAACAGGACTAAACGAGGCCTCAGGTGAGAACTCAACCAGGACTAAAACAGACTGTAACAGGACTGAACCAGGACTGAACAGGAACTGTAACAGGACTAAACGAGGCCTCAGGTGAGAACTCAACCAGGACTCTAAAACAGACTGAACAGGACTAAACGAGGCCTCAGGTGAGAACTCAAGCCAGGACTAAAACAGGACTGTAACAGACTAAACGAGGCCTCAGGTAAGAACTGAATTTAAGTAGAGCTTGCTACATACTAGTCGAATTGCAAGTCTCTTCCGTCAGCCCGCTCCAGGAGTGCGCTGTTCCTGTTTGTAGCACACAGACCGTCTGCCTGGAGCACAAACTGTCCTCTGCAGAGCACTGTCCCTCTGTTTAGCAGAGCTGCCTTCAGTCGATTTCACGTAAACTTGATCTTTCCTTCACTGTTTAAATACACGGACCAAACCTTCCACAGCTCAGAGTGATTAGGGGTGCATCGCGACGCACAAAAGTTACAATTCCGCATCGTGCACATTCTCAATATGGGGCTGCTTTAATAATGTTATTAAACAACTATTCTTCCACGCATTAAACTTTCTCAGTTGGTGAGAGAGACGAGTTGTGAGTGGAGACTGGGAGCCAGGCGGCAGCGCCACGTTCACGCGCAGCAACATCCACGTGCACGCGCAGCAGACATCCACTCACGCGCAGCAGACATCCACATGCACGCGCAGCAGACATCCAACATGCGCAGCAGAACATCCACAGTTATCACAGCGCAGCAGACTTCACGTTCACCGCGCAGGCAACATTCACAGTGCACTGCAGCAGGCCAGACATCCACGTGCACGGGGCGCAGTTGCATACCCATCACACTATGCACGCGCAGTCATGACATCCGACATGCACGCGCAGGCAGGAACGTTCCCGCTGTCACCAGCAGACTTCCACATGCGGGTCAGCAGACTATCACAACATGCGACAAGACAAAACTTCCACGCAATGCGCAGCAAGACTTACACCAAAAATGTGAATGCAACGCGCAATAGAACAGACTATTCTCACGTGCGCCGAGGCGCAGCAGACATGACTACATAGCGCAGCAGACTTCACATGCAGCGCAGCAGAACATTCACGTTTCACGGCGCTTAACGCGCAGCAGACATCCACGTGCACGCGCAGCAGACATCCACATGCGCAGCAGACTTCCACATGCGCAGCAGACTGTCCACATGCACGCGCAGCAGACCTTCCACGTTCACATGCGCAGCAGCCATCCACATGCACGCGCAGCAGACATCACGTGCGACCAAGCACACAGGAGGACAGAAAAGTTTGCAGTGGGACAGAGCACAAGCAGAGACAGTGGTCAAGTGTTTACAACATGTAAATGTGACAGAACAGATCATTAGAGACTAAAACTCACATGTTTAATATGAAAGAGCAGAGGATCTGTTCAGCTTTGTGTCTAAATCTACTCACTACAGAGAAAAAGATACGGACGGACAGACAGATTCAAAGTCGGCGTGGCTGCGCTCTCGACTAGTTGATTACTAAAATTTGTAGTCGTGGAAGACTAAAGCAGGAATAAAGAAGATCTCATTTGAGACAAAAGCAGGACTGGGTCCAGGACTAAAGCAGAACTCAACAAGACTGAACAATGAGATTTCTAGACTTTGTAACCTGCAACTTAAAACACGTTTTATAAAAACAAACGCGATACGAAAATACTTAGTTGTAGCCCCAGACATTGAAATGTATCAAGTGAGCTAAACCAGGTCTAAAATCAGGTTAAACCACGTCCACAGCAGGACTAAAGCCAGGTCTTAAACCAGGTACTAGAAACTCAGGTCTAAAACCAGGTCCACGGTCTAAAGAAGGATTCAAATCTGATTAAAACAAAACTAAACCCGGTCTCTCGTGTCCAAGTTTTGTCCCCTGCTCTTTCTCTATTCCTGCTGCTTGTTCCTGCTCTCTTTTCTCTTCTCTCTCTCTTTTTCCTGTGTTTTCGTGTGTTTTGCTCGCTCAGATTGCCAGCCTCTCTCCTCTCTCTCTATCTCATCCGTTCTCATGCTCTTCTCAGACTAATCCCTTTCTCTTCTCCCTCATTTCCTCTCTCTTCTTCCTCACTTTCTTCTCTCTCTTCTGCTCTCTTACTCTCTCGTCTCATTATCTTGTGTTTTTACTCGTCTCTCGTCTCTCTCTCTTTCCAGTGTCTATTCGGTTGTTTTTTGCCCCGGGCTCGTTGCCTCAAGCCTTCTTCCGCTCTCTGTCTCCGTCTCTCTCTCTTCTCTCCTCCTCTCTTCTCTCTCTCTCTCTTTCCTGTGTTTCGGTGTGTTTTTGGCTCGGCCGTGCCAGCCTCTCTTCCCTCTTCTCTCTTCTCTCTCTCTCTCTCTTCTCTGTGTTTTCCTCCGTTGTGTTTCTTTGGTCACGCTCGTCTGCCGCCTGCTAGTCTCTCTCTCTTCTCTCTCTTCTCTCTCTTCTCTTTCTCTCTCTTTCCTGTGTTTTCGGTGTGTTTTTGCTCACTCGTGCCAGCCTCTCTTCTCCTCTCTTCTCTCTCTTCTCGCTCTCTCTCTTTCCTGTGTTTTCGGTGTGTTTTTGCCTGCCGTATGCCAGCCTCTCTTCTCTCTCTTCTCTCTCTCTCTTCTCTCTCTCTTTCCTGTATTTTCAGTGTGTTTTTGCTCTCTCGTTGCCAGCCTCTCTTCTTCTCTCTTCTCTCTCTCTCTTTCTCTCTCTTCCTGTGTTCGGTGTGTTTTGCCCCGCTCGTTGCCAGCCTCTCTTCTCTCTTCTCTTCTCTCTCTCTCTTTTCCTGTGTTTTCGTGTGTTTTTGCTCGCTCGTTGCCAGCTCTTTCTCTCTCTTCTCTCTCTTCTCTCTCTCTCTCTTTCTCTCTCTCTCTCTCTCTCTCTTCTTTCCTGTGTTTTCGGTGTGTTTTTGCTCGCTCGTTGCCAGCCTCTTCTCTCTCTTCTCTCTCTCTCTCTCTCTCTCTTTCCTGTGTTTTCGTGTGTTTTTGCCGCTCGTTGCCAGCCTCTCTTCTCTTCTCTTCCCTCTCTCTCTCTTTCCTGTATTTTCGGTGTGTTTTTGCTCGCTCGTTGGCCAGCCTCTCTTCTCTCTTCTCTCTCTCTCTCTCTTTCCTGTGTTTTCGGTGTGTTTTTGCTCGCCCGTTGCCAGCCTCTCTTCTCTCTCTCTCTCTTTCCTGTGTTTTCAGTGTGTTTTTGCTCACTCGTTGCCAGCCTCTCTTCTCTTCTCTCTCTTCTCTCTCTCTCTCTCTCTTTCCTGTGTTTTCGGTGTGTTTTTGCACGCTCGTTGCCAGCCTCTCTTCTCTCTCTTCTCTCTCTCTTCTCTCTCTCTTCTCTCTCTTCTCTCTCTCTCTCTCTTCTCTCTCTCTTTCCTGTGTTTTCGGTGTGTTTTTGCCCACCCGTTGCCAGCCTCTCTCTTCTCTCTCTTCTCTCTCTCTCTCTCTTTCCTGTGTTTTCAGTGTGTTTTTGCTCGCCCGTTGCCAGCCTCTGCAGCTGTTGGCTCGGCTCCCGGTTCCGCTCTGGCTCGGACTCCTGGCACGGCCGTAAAAACGCGTTTGTGTGAGATTCCGACGTTACTTTCCCAGTTTTTTGGCCGTGTTTTGTGTTTTGGGCTGCGGTTTGAAGTGGTGCTTGTTGCCTCTCGTCTGCTCCAAACAGAATGTCCTCAGACTCTGGGAATCTGACAGAAAACACACACAGACGACACAAGAGAACATGAAACCAGCTACTTTAGATGTATAGGTTTAGTCTTTCTGTGTAAATGAACCCACAGAAAAGAGACAACATGGGAATCGACTCATCCAAATATGACTGCGAGCAATTCATCGAAAAATCAAGATCCTGTCGTGTCGAGTTTTGGAATTTAAAGATCAATAACCAATCCTTTATCAGTAGAATTTGTGGTTTGGAGCAAAAACCAACAATTGAGGCAGAATATTTTTTGTGTGTGGAGCATTTTACACGTTTGTTGCTTTTGTCTTCAAAAAAATATTACTAACAACAGTTTTTATTTTGTTTTTGAAAAGCCTAAGCAAGACTGAATCGATAATCTAGACCAGTGATTCTTAACCAAAGGACCGGGGCCCAAAGTTGGACCATGAGCACCTCCTTGAGGGACACACAATCAGTAAAAAAAAACACATTTAATATGAGATTGAGCCCCAGGTTGCTTTGCACATGAATATTTGGGTCTCGAGGTTAAAAAGGTTAAGAACCCCTGGTCTAGATAATGTTTATAACATATAGCAACATATTCTCATGGCTTGTGGGTAAATGGTCTCTATTTACAAGGCACTCAAATGCCCTACAATCAGGAATCCCCTCACTCAGGATAGCAGACACTTAGGTGATGTGAGTTAAGTGTCTTGCCCAAGGACACAACGACAATCTACTCCTGTCGTCCCACTGGCACCTGGTGTTCCAGCGGTCTCCCATCCAAGTACTAACCAGGCCCTAACTTGCTTAGCTTCTGAGATCTGACGAGATCAGGCTTTGACAAGCAGGTATTGTCACACCATGACAAATTGCGTGTCCTGACGACGCTTCTGCACGTTTTTTCTGCCGTGGTCTGGACACATGATGTGGTTGAGGACAAACAGGAGGTTTTATTTGGTGTTAACGGCTAAGTTTAGGTCTGGAGTTACAAAAATGTGTAGGTTTAGATCTGAGGCTGAAGTTGGTTAAGTTTAGGATTAGGATTGTGTTAGTCTTCATGAATAATAACATGTCTTTACATTCACCATAGAAATGAACTGGGACAGAAATGCGTAAAATACACTCTGGCAATTGGCCCCTGGGCCGCAGTTAAGTTCAAACCTCCTGATCTATATGATCAATATGAGGGAGAGAATTGTGATTTTTTTTCTCAGTTTTGTAATTTACTTTATGGGATGTCCTTTGAGATGTGCCATCTCGTTTTCGAGGGGTCCAAAAACATAAAACATATAAGAATACATTACATTAGATTGCCCAGACCTAGTTTCTATAATTGTCAACTAATAATTATGAAATGTTTCTAATTCTGACTTAGTGATAGCTCTCGTGGTAAATATCAGAAGTGTGGACTTGTAAGTCAGACTTGAGTCACTATTTTGACTTGGACTTGGGCCGACACGGTGGCACAGCTGTCAGCGCTTTGGCCTCATAGCAAGAAGGTCCTGGGTTCCATTCCCAGGTGAGCCGGGGTCTTTCTATGTGGAGTTTGCATGTTCTCTCTGTGTCTGCGTAGGTTTCCTCCAGGTGCTCCGGTTTCCTCTACAACTAAAAACATGTCCATTAACGCCTCCCCCAGGGCTCCCCTGCAAAAGAGATTCTGAATCTCAGTGGGACTGTCCTGGTTAAATAAAGGTCAATAAAATAAAAATAATTTTGAAGGTCAGTGACTTGAAGCTGTGACCAGAAAGTAGCTTTAAATTGGATTAATAATTAAAAAAACAAACAATGAAGTTGTTGAAAGAGAGAGAGAGAGAAAGAGAGAAGGAGGAAGACTAAGACAAAGAAGAGAGAAAAAAACTAAAGTTAATCAGCCCTGTTACTTTTTACAGTGCAGGATGAATATTAAGCAACTAAAATGTGTTTTAATACAAAATGTGTATGGGTCTACTCAGTAATAAACATCACCAGATTGAAAATGTCACCCAGACCTAGTTGTATAACACTGCAGATCATTTTAGAAGCAAGAATTTGAGATGTTCAAAGTTACCTGAACGTTAACTTTGCTGTTTGTATTTGTTTGTGGACGGTTGTGTTTCCTAATAGAGACGTTTGTGTGGAGCCAAAGACAGAACACAAACAGGAGAAAAGGAAGAAAACTGGAGCCGAGCCATTTGGACTCACACGATGTTTCACTGGCACCTGAGAGAGACGGAAAAAACAAAAAACAGTCACTTACACCTGGTTATACAGGCAAACAAAAGAAAGAAGAGAGAGAGAGGGGGGGGGGGGGAGAGAGAGAGGGGGGAAAATAAGAGAGAAAGAGCTAAATCCACTGGACCAATCCATGTGTTATAAACTTTGTCATAAAAATGCACAGGCCACAAACATCAAGACCATAAGGACCTGCTGCACCCATATGAAGGTTAGGTTAAAGTAGGCTATACTTTATTGTCCCTGTAGGGAAATTTGTCCTCTGCATTTGACCCTGGATCCTTTAATGCCTCTGGAGCTTCTCCTCAGGAGCAGTGACGCAGTGCAGCGCTCGGGGACACAGCTCTAGATGTTGTTGCTAGGCTTGGTCAGGGCCAAAGCTGGAGGATATTACCCTAATGTGCATGTTATTGGTTGGAGGGGAAACTGGAGTGCCTGGAGGAAACCCACACAGACACGGGGAGAAACATGCAAACTCCACACAGAAAGGGAGTTGAACCCGAGACCTTCTTGCTATGAGGCGAGAGCGCTATCCGCTCAGCCACCGTGCCGTACAGAGATTTGCTGAATCTGCTTAAGCCCCAGTGATCAAATATGGCTTTGCTCACTAGTGTTTGCTGCCAGTGGCTGTTAGTTCTAGCCCTGTAGAACCTAGCAAAACGTAGCCATAGCAGCTTGGTGCCTGGTCCACAAAAGCTGCGTTAGGGACGACAAGAAAACAATTACACGACTGATTGAGCTCAAACATTATTACCAAGCCCTGGTGATCAAAGATGGTTAGTGCTAGATAGTCTGGTCCGGAGGGACGGTGATAAAGTTTAGGAGAACGGGTAAGTTTAGGAAAAGGTTTGGGTAAAGGTTATGATAAAAAATAAAGCAGTTTAGGCCCATTTATCAACAGTTATAAACTTATTAGCATGGCAACCAGCTCACTTACATCCCTCCGGACCTGACTATCTAGCATTTACCATCAAAGATGGCGGCGTCAATGGCTTTTGCTCAGTTACGTTCGTGGCCATAATGGTCGTTAGCTTTAGCCTTTTGCTAGCTGTGCTACTGGCTACGGAACATGCGCAGTTGTGTTTACCCCATAATTCTTTGCGTGAGGAGTTGGACGAGCTTGAGCCAAGTGAATCTGAATGAAGCAGAAAGCTCACGTGTGACCGTTCTGACCAATCAGAGCGAGAGTTACAGAGTGAGCAGCGGTAGCCGAAGCTAAAGCTTAAAAAGACATTTTATACAAAACTAAAACCTTTTGATCATGATGTGAAACTAGTAAGAATCGCCGCAAAATCTGACAGATTTTAAAGCTGAATACGAGCAGTTTGCGTTTGGATTGCACTCTAGGGAAATGCTTCTTTCCGAGACCACTGAGGGTCGAGACTGAGAAGAGACCGCAGTCCATCGAGACCAAATCAAGATCATCTTAGAAACTTTATACCTTTCTCAGTGTCCTATTGATCTTCTTGTGCAGGGCTTATTACAAACTTTGTCTGGGGCAGGTCACTGTGTTCCTGCTGTGACTTTAGCAGAATGTGGTGGTAATAAAATGTGTCTCGATGTCCAAGTCCAAGATAAAACCGAGTCCAAATGTGCTCCACTTCAAGACAAGATCAAGACCTTTAAAAAGCTGACAAGAGACCAGTATTAGTTTTAGCATACTACACTACTTCTCGGTATGCTCACGACTACAACAACAAAAGACTTTATAGTTTGTTGACTAAAATCACAGCTTTAGTTTGAACGATTTAGTAAAATTTACAAAAAAAAAACATGAACATTTTTATTCTCTTCAACTAACCAACCTCTTTATTTGTTTCCAGACAACGAGAAGTCGGAGGGAAAAAACGGTCTTCACTCAGAGCACAACGAGGATCCCGAAGTCGAATCCAAACGCCAAACCATCCCGACCCAAGTCCACTGTTCTTCCGAATCCGAACCGACCAAACGCCCGGAAGAGGCTGAAGCTGAAGACGGAAACTCCAGCAACGCCGACAGCCAGGAGAGCGACCAGAGCGCGGAAAACTCTGAAAACGAGGCCGAGGACGCGGAGGAGTCACGCGGGAACACGACACGGCTCACCAGGATCACCGGACTGGGAGCGCTGAGCGGGATCGGAGCCATCAGCGCGTTGGGAAGCTTAGGCGGCCTGCACATCAAAGTGGAACATTACGGAGAGAACGAGGAGATGCAGACGCGGCTGGCGAACACGTCGACGTCCGAGGAAGAGGAATGCGAAGAGGAAAACGACCTAAACGAGTCGGATATTCAAGATAGTAAAGTTCAGAAGAGACGAAAACGTAGGAAATCTCAGCCGAAATGGGAACGCGCTCGGAGGATTCGTCTGTCCACGGATTCGCCCAGTCCTGTCGCTTTGGGAGAAAACGCGACGCTAGCAGAGAATTTAGCGACTTCTGCAGCAAATTCTCCCACAAACTCGACGACAACGGTGGCGTCGTCGGTGCTGAAGATCAAGACGGAAATGGCGGAACCGATAAACTTTGACAACGACAGCAGCATTTGGAATTATCCTCCGAACCGCGAGATTTCCAGGAACGAGCCGATCTACAGCATGACCGCGACGAAGCCAGCGAACAGCGACACTCCCGAAGCGTTCCCGTCCCCGCAGGGTCAGAGCGTCGCCATCCCGGACTCGGTGCTGACTCCGCCCGGAAACGACGGCGCAGCGGGCGGAGCGAGCGTTCGGAAAACCGCCAGCTTCAACGGGAACTCCACGCCGTCCTCGTCGGCCAGCGCGACCAGTCTGGCGCCGCTGTCTCCGCCGCTGTCAGCCTCGCCGCGGGACAAGCAGCAGACCACGCCCACCACGTCCTCCATGAGCCCCGCCTCCTCCTGCGCCAGCTCCGCCCCCGCCTCAGCAGGCTCCGCCCCCTCCGTGTTGTACTCCGGAGACCTGGAGGCGCTGCAGAGGCTCCAGGCCGGGAACGTGGTGCTGCCGTTAGTGCACAGAGTGAGCGGGAGTTTGGCCCCGACGAGCACCACGGCCCCGAGGGTTTACACCACCGGAACTATCAGGTAATTAACATAAATAACATGTAATTAATATACTGTACACCACGGCCCCGAGGGTTTACACCACCGGAACTATCAGGTAATTAACATAAATAACATGTAATTAATATACAATACACCACGGCCCCGAGGGTTTACACCACCGGAACTATCAGGTAATTAACATAAATTACATGTAATTAATATACAATACACCACGACCCCAAGGGTTTACACCACCGGAACTATCAGGTAATTAACATAAATAACATGTAATTAATATACAATACACCACGGCCGAGGGTTTACACCACCGGAACTATCGGGTAATTAACATAAATTACATGTAATTAATATACAATACACCACGGCCCCGAGGGTTTACACCACCGGAACTATCAGGTAATTAAAGTATAAAACATTTAAATATAATAATGTACAATACACCACAGCACCGAGGGTTTACACCACCGGAACTATCAGGTAATTAACATTTAAAACATTTAATTATATTACATGTACAGTACACCACTGCAAGAAGAGTTTATACCACCGGAACTATCAGGTAATTAACATAAATAACATGTAATTATAATAATCTACAATACACCACGGCCCAGAGGGTTTATACCACTGGAACTATCAGGTAAAACATAAAAAAACATTTGATTATATTAATGTACAATACACCACAGCAAGAAGAGTTTACACCACCGGAACTATCAGGTAAAACATATAAAACATTAAGTTACAATATTGAACTGTACACCACGGCAAGAAGAGTTTACACTAGGGATGGGATGAGATCTCGCAAGATCAACCTGTCCCGATACTGGTAGAGACTAAACAAAAGGGGTCCTACAACTGACCCCTGGGGTACCCCGCATGTTCTCTAATTCAAAATGTCAACAATGGGTATCTTTTTTTACTTTTACCTAATGTGCTATTCACAGGAGATGATGTTTACCTTGAGGATACATGTAAATTGTAGTAATTACGGACGTCACATTTCTAATCCTGTGTGAGTCGTCCATGTTTTTATGAAATGTCAGGATTTTTTAAAAATATCTTTTTATTGACCCTTTTAAGGATTCAAACAAACAAAAACAGCACATTTTATGACCAAACAATCGATAAGCATGTGCAAAAACTGAAAAGCAAAATCTCAGTATCAACCACAGCAACATACACCTCTATGATTAGATTATCAATACTATTCCTTGATTAATTCTCACATGATCTAAAATAGTTTCCCATTTTTTTAAAAGACTGGATTTACCACTAATACAATGTCAAAAATATTCTATATTATCTGAGATGTGGCATCACCTCCAACCCATTTGATCATAATAGTCTTTCTAGCCAACATAAGCAAAAAATGTACAATATCTTTGTGAGGCTTCAACCAATATACAAAGCAATGGATCATTGCTTTGTATTGGGAGATAAGCTATGTTGTAGGGGTCCTAATTTACACTCCCACAAGCAAAGAAATCTAGTCCCAGTGAGTAAAATTGATATTTCTGGAGTATATTTACCATATATGTATGGCGATATGTAAACATTGTGTCTCTTTATAACTCTTTATATCGATTACAGGCTGATATTTTGGAATAAAAGAGCAAAATTTCGTCCCATGCTTCATTATCAATTGTTGTCTTAAGCACTGTGTTCCACAAGAGCATTTCCCCTGAATTTTAACTCCTGAAATTCTCCAAACTCTTTTGTCCTCAGAAAAATGTTCTCTCTTTTTTTTTCTACAATGAAGACGCTAAACATTAAACAAACTCCTCTGTCTTAGTAGAATGAGATCTTCCTCTGTCCCTCCGGTTCCTCAGTAGAGTATTTATTTGTATATGTATTTACTTTTCTTCCTCAGGTACTAATAAAAGCACACATACTTCCTCTCCTCTTCCTCAGTAGAGTTTTTATTAACATACTTCCCTCTTCCTCAGGTACGCTCCGGCGGACGTGACTCTGGCCATGGCTCAGGGGAATCTTCTCCCGAACGCAGCCGTGAACTTCGTGGACGGCTCCGGATTCGGTCTGGACCCCAAAACGCCGATGGAGATGCTGTACCACCACGTTCACCGGCTGAACATGTCCGCCGCCGCCGCCGGGCCGTTCGTGGGCGCCAGCACGAGTCCGCCTCCGGGCAAGTCACCGCGGCCGAGGGTCTGTTTTCCTCACTGCCTTTTCCCGTCTACAGCAACGGAATCCACGCCGCGCAGGCCGGACTGGAGCGCAAAGACGACTGAGGCCGAGGCGAGAGAAAGAGAGAGAGAGAGAGAGCGACCGCGAAACTGTGCCCGAACCAGCCCAGAGTCAGACCAACGAGGAGAGATGTACGAGGGGAGGCAGAGGCAGGATCAGAGGGGTTAGGACCGGAAGAGTGCATCAAATCTGCCGTGGGATAGGTTTTTTCAGTTGTTTTCTTTTCCCCTTTACAAGTATTAGTTGTTAAGATCTCAAAAGTCACACAAATAATAGATTTTTACACAACTGGACCCAGACAGAGTTAGAGATGGATTTTATATTTACAGACTAAAGTGTGGTCCATCAAAAGCACCACGTTTATGTCAGTGCTGCTCGTTCAGAGTCAAAACATAAAACTCTTTAGGCCATGACATGTTATGGAGTCTGCAGACCAGTTAAAGATTGGCTTACTAAATTAAACTCAAACATTGTATTCAGATTGCAACATTTATTCCAGAAACAAACACATTTATCTTCTCTACAATAGCAATAACAGCCTATACATGTAGCCTATATAAAAGACTCTCCTGCACAATAATGTCATTTATGTGACATAAATTGAAATTAGAATTTCAAATACAGTAAGAGAAAACTAAGCATTGGGCCTCATTCATGAAAGTGTTCTTATAAACTGTGCGTAACGTTCACTTTAAGGAACTCTACGTGTGATTCACGACGAGTTCATAAGAAAACAAACTCCTTCTTAACAGCCTTTATGGATAATTCACCAAACTCCAGCTACGAACGGTTATTTATATCAAAATGAAGAATGCATTAAAGTGCGTATGACGGGTTTGAATGATTTTCACATTTTTATTTATTTTTGGTAGATTAATAACTGTTGTAATTATAAATGATAGTTTTACGTCATAGAACAAGTTTGTGGAGAAAAATGTAAAAATCTGTTGGAAATACCAGGAAGTAGAGCAGAGTTTTAAACTGATGACATCACACTGATGACATCACACTGATGACATCACACTGTGGAGACAAAAACATTTTACATTTTCTCACAAGAAACTGATTTTTATGTCTCTGTAAACACACATTTAACAAAAAAGTGAGTTCTAGTTTATTTTTATGGCTCAAGTAAAAAAAAAAGTTACATTTGAAGAGTTTGGGACCAATTTATTAAATGGTCGCTAGGTAACTATAGCGTGATGTCATCATTGATGAACAGGAAGTACATTTTTAATGCTAAAAATGATCAAACTGGAATGAAATTTGAAAAAATGTTCAGTAAAACCTTAAATATAATGATCTTAACTACGTCTGTGTGAAATGAGAAGTTCAACCTGTCATAGGCACTTTAAAGTGAACCCTGACTATAATCACATGTTTACCCTAAAACACTTATAATATCATCACTTATATAAATACAGGATAAATACCTTGGAAGTATTTATAGTTTTATTAAAATAGTGTTTTAAAGAGATACATGGAGGCTCCATTTTGCTTTGGTTATGACATCAAATGGTTGTCTGTGTCTTCTGGTGGTTGTCAAGGTAACAGCCTAGGGAGCAACTATGTTAGGAGCAACCATGGCAACAACCAAAAGCAACCATTTGACATCATCAACCCAGAATGCATTGCACCTGGAGAATATGGCTGCTCCCAGTGGCTCCAAAACAATGACAATTTTATAAAAAATAGTAAGAGGTTAGATATTTGTTTGCAATTTATTTTAGTAAACATGGCCAGAACTAGCATTTAAGCCATATTTATCTAATCTAGTCAGGGATCCTTTTAAAGAAGCTACTTCCTTATATGGCAAATATGGGCTGGCCGCTGGACTTCACTGTGAAAGAAGCTGAAGCAAAGAGGAAATGAGGAGAAAGTGCAACAGCACATCTCCTGACTTTGGCTGACTTCAGCGTTTTGTAAAAATGTCTAAACTCACATGAAACAGTGAAACATGTTCAAGTCACAGATGGACTGAAACAACGCTGGGATTTTGCTGTTTATATCTGGTTTCATGTCGCGGTACAAAAGCAGTACTTTTGACTGAATTATATATGAAATTAAAAAATATATATTGTTCTTACGAGTGCTCCTGAGTGTTCTTAATGTTTGTTCTCACAGACGAACATTTTCAGTGAAGAACAAATTTTGTGAATCTCAAAATGTTCGTATGAAGCCCTTAAAACATGTCATGAATGAGGCCCAGTGATAATAAGTATTTTCCCCTTTGGTCTGATGAAGCACTGCCTCCACAGACCAAAAAAAAAAACATGGAATCAACTCTTTCTCTGGTCCAAAGTCTGTGTTGGACGACAGATGAAGTAGAGACAGGTCTAATTTAAGCATAAAACATTTTTCAGTCATTTATCAGGATGAGTGGACGAAGAGTTAAAGCTGAACGCAATAAGATGCACTTTGTATTTAAGGTTTTTGAAGATAGAAAAAGAAAATCCGTTTCACATACTGCTCCACCTCTTCCTCACTCCTCCTCCGTTTAGTTTTCCCTCTGACCCTGGGCTGGTTTCCACAAACAAAAAAACGACTCTTGAATAAAAAAAAAACGAATGATGCTTTGCACACGGCGCTTCGGTTGCCGTGTTCGTCAAACGGATGTACAACTCAAGCACTTTCTCATCTCGACCAGTTTAATGTGATTGGACTGTGAGCCTTTTGTAACCTCTTCATACGACCTCAAACCAACTAACGCTAACCAAACTGCTTTTGCCTACAGAGAATTCCCTCGGACTCGCCGCGAGCCTCGGGACTTTTGCATATTTTAGTTTTTTGTGTCTTTCCGAAGTATTTAAAAACTTGATGTGATCAAGGCGGGGAAAAGAAAACGCAGACGGAATCTTTGAGAAAGGTTCCGGGACAATTCTGGAGGGAAGTTGAAATGAATATCACTGTTATTATTATTATGAATATTTTTGTTTTTTATATAAAATATCGTAGCTCAGATTCAGAAATGAAGAAAATATAAAAAGCAATTCCAGCCGGTTGGAGCTGTGATCTCGAATGTTGAACTTTTTCTTCCTGTTTTTTTGTTTTTCCGGAGACACACAGGTCCCTGAAGGAGCAGCGCTGAGAGAACGTTAACAGGATTTAGATGAAAATATAAGAAAACATCAGCAGGATTTAGACAAAAATATAAGAAAACATCAGCAGGATTTAGACAAAAATATAAGAAAACAGAAACAGGATTTAGACGAATGTATTACGGCATGAACAAGTCTAATAGCGTTCAGAGCGGACAGCGTTTTTGCGTTGATGCGTCCATGTTAAGTCAGTGTAAACTCTCATTTTGGGCACTGCTGAACTGTCATCGCCTAAATGTGCACGTCCACCAATCAGACACTACTAAGGTGACCACCTCAAACTCCTACAAGTGGGGAAGGTTTAGGGATTTCGAGGGACGGACTCGACAAATGATATAGACATAATTTATGGTCCTAATAAACCTGTTTTGAACTAATTATACTGTTTTACATTAAGAGAAACACTATGGTTTGATCATATACAGATACATTACTTGAAATTTTGAAATCTCACTATATCCATCTGGGACTTTACTCGCTGAAAGCGTTCGAGAAAAGGTGGGGTGTTTAGTGAAATACTTCGAGCTGATTGGGTGAGCGGCCGACCTTATTTGTGCTTAACCATTCACAGAAACAACTCATAATCTTGTATCCAATGTCTGCGTGAGATAGAATAAGTATGAGTCACACATACTGCTCTTCTTTCAAAAAGAAATTACTCCGTATTTCTGCAAAACCGCGTCAAAAGCAGCAGAAACACGAACATCCACGAGCGCAGCCATCTTTGTTTAGCTTGAATCAGACTCGGCGCTAACAGACCGTGTTAGCCCGCCCTGCTACAATGTAATTTGGGCCTCAAAACTACGCTGCTGTGATGTGATTGGGCCGAAACACCGCTGTTTCGGACTCTCAAACCAATCGGGCGGCTGGAAGGCCAGATGGTTTATCTCATGTTTGTGAATTCACAAATATCGCGAGATAAACCCCCTGGCTGGCCAGGTTAAGAAATGCTGTACAACCAAAAGCGGGACAGGTGGTCATCCTTGACACAACTTTCCTGTGACTTTGTGACGCTGCTCCGCTCTCACATCTACGATGCAACCAATTATTTTAGCAGTAGATTAGCTGGGCGATTATTGTTTTGATTCATCGATTAGTTTGTAATTTTGAAACTCCTTTAACTCACCTTATGTATGTCGCTAGGTTCAGCAGAGTAGGTCCTGATTAGCAGAAATGTTCGCTAAGCTGCACTAAATTGAACACCTTAAAATGCGAGATTACATTGACTTAACATGTAAACCTGATGCCTCAACGTTAACATTCTGTCTGATCTGAACGCAGCTTTAGACTCCAAACAACACAAACTCTCAAAACTGCTAACAACGTCATATCATACATTTGCAATCCTGGGCTATTCACCTTATTTAGCACAAAATGTAGGCCTAAAGTAATGAAAACACTTTCTATGTCAGACTCTTTGGGATGACATCTGACTGGTTGTCCTTTGATGATCCACCGCTAAAAACAATCTTTATTAAAACTGTGATGTGCCAAAGTGTTAGAAGCTCGAGATGAGTTAAAAACATTCTTGGTTTGATTAGATTTCAGTCCGGCAGCTTTAAAAAGGTAAAAATCTGTAGTTTTTCTCAAACGATTGTGCTGTTTCTGTTCGAGCTCAGCGCTGCTCCTTCGGCTCTCGCACCAAACATGACCTCTCCTCCATCTCCTCTTCTCTCTCCTTCCTCCCTCTTTCACTCCCTCTTTCCCTCCCTCTTCACTCTCTCCATTCTTCTGTTTGTGCTGCTGGTGCTGGTGACCGCCTCAAACGCTTTTCTGTTTCCCTCCATTCCAATCGGCTCCGTCTTTGTCCTTTTCCTTCGCTGTGATTGGACTAGAGCTTCTTTCCTTCGCTGTGATTGGACTAGAGCTTCTTTCCTTCGCCGTGATTGGACTAGAGCTCTTTTCCTTCGCTGCGATTGGACTAGAGCTTCTTTCCTTCACTGTGATTGGACATTTCCTTCGCTGTGATTGGACTAGAGCACTTTTCCTTCGCTGTGATTGGACTAGAGCTTCTTTCCTTCCGTGATTGGACTAGAGCTTCTTTCCTTCACTCTGATTGGACTAGAGCTTCTTTCCTTCACAGTGATTTGACTAGAGCTTCTTTCCTTCACTCTGATTGGACTAGAGCTTCTTTCCTTCACTGTGATTGGACATTTCCTTCGCTGTGATTGGACTAGAGCTCTTTTCCTTCGCTGTGATTGGACTAGAGCTCCTTTCCTTCGCTGTGATTGGACTAGAGCTCCTTTCCTTCACCGTGATTGGACAGAAGCTTCTTTCCTTCACTGTGATTAGACTAGAGCTCCTTTCCTTCGCCGTGATTGGACTAGAGCGCTTTTCCTTCGCTGTGATTGGACAAAAAGCCGATCCATGGTGTTTTTTATTGATTTTTTAAAGTGTTTTCTAACTTTGTGAACTCTCAGTGAGACTGAGGCTAACGAGCTAGTGAAGCTAACTCGAACCGTGAATGTTTAAACTTTGACCGGCTCCTGTTGTTTTTACGTTTTTACACTGTGAAAATACGACTTTATTCTGTGATTGTCCCGCCTCCTTCTGCCGCGCAGGAAGTGAACCGACCAATAAAAAAAACACTGTGTTAAACTGAATGAGCCACGATTTTCAAACTTTCAAACAAAAAGACGACAAAGGGAGAAAACTGATTCAAATAAAACAAAATACTACATCATTATAATGAAGAAATGTGCAATGTGGTTTTATAAAAAGACACATCCCAGATTAAATTTATGAATTTAATGAATTTGTGGAATATTTCTGACAAAACATCAACTTCTCTTGAATTTTAAGTAGTCTATAGTCTCCCTAATTATTGTTGTAAAAGCTGTGTTTCCACTAGCTTTGGTTTTCTGGGATCAGGTACATTTTTAGTCCTGTTTGGCCCTGATTCTAACCAGACTAAGCAGTGACTAAACTGTTCTGGCCCAGATGTGGCCCTCCACTGTTTTAATCAGGCCCCCGGCGTGTTTTTGAGAATAAGCATTACTCTTATCTTGCAAAGTCTTATTATCTGTATTATCTAGTCTAAGTTTAAAACTACATTTTCTGACTGTTTCAAAAGATATTTTAGCTTGAATCAAGTTTGCGAATCTATTTAAAAGAGACAGAAACAGCTTGAAGCAAGTTAAGGTCCATCAACTGAAACCATCTTAACCAGAAAAAGATTAAAATCCAGACATTTTAACAAATCTAGAATTACATTTTTTGCTGTGTGTATTTCTTTTATTTGATTGACTTGTCCATGTGTTTGCACCTGTGATTAATAAGTGCGATAATAATCGATAAGTAGCCTATTTTTAATTCAAAATGTGCTTGCAATAGTAACGAATTCTTTCAATAATTGTGGTCCGGCCCTTAGTCACTTGTCTGGATTTGAATATGGCCCTCAGAGAAAAATAACTACCCACCCCTGCACTAGCTCAACTCTGCCCTTCTTTACTCGACCCTAGTGACCCTCAAGATCACACTGATTTAGACCAAGATCTTTGTGAGAGACCACAGAGTTCAAAGACCGAGAAAAGGTTCCTGGTTCCAGAGAAACATGTCTAGTGTAAACTCTCCAAACCAGGGCCAAGTAGAGCCGAGTAAAGCAGTGTTTTTTCTGTTTAGTTCAGGCGAACTCGAGGCTCGCGAGGCCAATCAGAGTATGGCTCTTTGGCTCATTCAGAAACATTTGCTCTTCCACACACTCACACAAAACATTTTAAACTGGTATTAGAGTTTGATAATAATTATATTGTTAATAAACTGACTCCTGTCTTTTTTAATTATAGTAAAATTACATCACATAAAGAAAATACTACATCTAAAACTCAACAAAAAGCAGGAAATTGCACAGAATTAAAAAAAAAAAAAAAAAAAATCTCCGGGGGGAAACTTCCCCCAGACCCCCCTGAATTACATCAAAACCATGTTATATTAAAAAATACCTTTAATAAAGGTCTTACAGTGTCTGTGTCTAAATGTAATTCAATCAACATTATTTTCGCCCCCTGGTGGTGGCAGTAGGTCGATTCATGGTGCGGCTCTTTAAAGATTACAGCTGAACCTTTCAGCTCTTGGCCTCCGACCAGTTCGCCACCTCTGGTTTAGTGTGACATTTTGCAACATTTGTAAATGTTAGTTTAAACCAATTAAACTAACAGGTAAAACATCTTCATTAATACAACTGAAGCCACAACAAGGCTTAATTGGTTTGTTTTATTTACTCTTAAAACAAGATTGTCAGTGGAACAAACATTTTGTCTTTTAAAATTTGGGTTAAAAGAGTCCACTATACATGAAATAAGAATAAAATAAACCGCAAATCTTTTTGTAAGAGAGAAAAAACAAACTCAAATTTAGATAAACGTCACTTTATGCAACATTCTCCCCTTTTCGTCTTTATTTCCTGCACTTTAACTTATTAAAGGTGCACTGTGTAACTTACAACTAGACTTGGGACTTTCTGAATGGAGATGAATACATTTTTATGTCATAACATGAAAGAAATCAGCTAAAGGAACTGCTTTCTGCAGAAATACACGTGTTCAGGCTCCTCCAGGACAAATAATCAACTATTCTGTGGCCATACAAGCAGCTCAAAGTAAAAAAAAATGACATGAAAATGCATTTATTCAAGTTTATTTTTGGCTAAAAGTTGCGCAGTGCACCTTTAATGAACCTATTCTGCTTTATTAACTTTCTGTGTGTGTTTGAAAGTTTGTTAAGCTGCTTTTGCTTTTATAACATTCACAATATTCTCTAAACTCTCTATATTCTCCTCCTTTACGTGGGCGTGGCTTAAACATGACTAGCGTTTGTCCTTTTGGTCGCTTCACTTCCTCCGCCGACTCTTCCTGAACCCAAACAAACCTCCATTTTATACTTTTACACAACAATCCGCTCTCTTCCATCTCCCCCTCCTCTCTCCCTCTTCCCCTCCCTCCTTCCTTTTCCTCCCTCGTTCCATCGCAGAACAAACACATATCAGCTCAGATTGTAATAAGATTAATACTATAAACGAAGAAGTACACTTGCATTTTTCAATCAAAGCTTCTCTTTCAAACAATCAAACTTCGTCTTTTAAAGTGTTGAAAAAAAAGAAAAAAAAAAAAAGAAAAACTGTTTTGGGGGGAAGACACAAAATGGCTTCCTTCCTGTTCCTGTCGTCTGTGTCCTTTATAATCTTCTTCTGCCAAAAAAGTTTCTCCTCGTGTTGAAGCACTGTGAGCCGTTTTCTTTTGGTGGGTTTTTGCCGAGCCTTCTTCTTCTTCTTCTTCTTCTTCTTCTTCTTCTTCTTCTTCTTCTTCGCGTGTGTACAAAAACTGTAGCGTGTCGTTTCGTGTGCGTCTGCAGCGCCCCCCTGTGGTTATATGCAGTATTTACCCAGCTCTGTAGTTTGTCCTTTGTCTCTCTCTGTGCTCTCGCTCTCTTTTCTCTCTCTCTCTTTATCTATCTTTCTCGTGATCAAAGAGGGGCGGGGCTTCGAGAGGAAAAGGGGCGGGGCAAGTTTTTGTTTATTGATGTATTTAAAAGTTTAACTAACTAACTTTGGATTGAAGTCTGAGAATACAAAATACAATACAATAATCCAACTTTTTTTTTTAAATACGAGAGAAAAACAAAAATGTGAAACTGGAAAATCAAGCTTTAATGTTAATCTGTGACGTCAGCTTTAATATTATTATCAAATTTTAAGTTGTATTTCTTCAAGTTAACTTTTATTGTTTATCTTGTTGTGTTTGTTAAAATGCAAACTTTTCTGTCTTTCACTGCAGAAGTACAGACACAAAAGTGTTCACAAAGAGAAAATTGGATCTGACAAAGAACATCGATATTGTCAAATATTGCAAACACTGTTTATCCAGTTTAGTTATGAGCTAAACATTAAAAAAATATGATATAGGTTTCAGTTTTTGTTTTGCTTTTTAAGCACAAGTCCAGGCTTAGTTTAATTTAGAGATGCACCGATCCAGTTTTTTTATTTTTCTTTCAGTTCCGATACCGATTCCGATACGTTGGCTTTAAGTATCTGCCGATACCTGATATCAACCAATACTAATGTAAGAACTGAAATAGCTTCTTTTTTCTTATCAAAACATAAGAAATTTGATCATATAGTGTGATATAACTGTTAGTGCAAGTCACAACTTAAAGCAGAACTAAGTAACATTTTTACCTGTTAATGTTCCTCTAAGCCTACGTGATGATGTTACATATATTTTCCTTTGAAGCATGTGTCGGTCTTTCAGCTCGTCCCACATCAGTACAGCAATGCAACTTGACTGTGTTGCCCTCGACCGATTTCTGTCTTAGATCTGCTCTTTGTTTTTTTTTAGTGTAAAATGTGCAACACGTGTTCCGTGCCTTCACCCTAAAGTAGCAAAAAAAAAAATAAAAAAATAAGATAATTCGTTCATTGGCTAGCTCATTACACAGGAGCAGTAGGGGAGCCTACGCTGAAGTGCTTAGTTCTGCTTACACCTTAATCTGAATAAAATTCAAACATAAAAGTTGTTCTTACAGCCACTAAATCAATCCCATTATGTCCAATTAAAAACACAACTATGATCGGCTGAGCCGATATCATGAGCCGATACTCGATCCCAGTATCAGATCGGTGCATAGTTTAAATCAAATCCAAATCCATTGCCAATCTTCACAAAACAACTCTTAATGCTGTAAGTAATCGATTGAATAATGAATTTATGGTAAATTATGAATTTTTCATTGGCTTCTGCCCCTCACAATGACAAAGATGAGTTGTTGTTTTTTTCGGTCTGAAAATTGTGTTGGTTGAAACTAAGTATTGACAAAACAAAAATCTGGATAAAAAGGTAAAAAATAATATTTAAAATAAAGCGACATTTGAATTAAATAAACTCATTTCAGAATTTAAGAAAGTACTTTTTTTATTCTCAAAATTCAACATCCCAGTTTCACTTTTCTGTTTCTAATGTTTGTTTAAACATACAGTATTTGTTGGCCTCAATACTACAGTGTGACTTTAACATTTATGTGGATCCCTGCTTTCTCCGCCTCTTTCTCCATGTGTAGCTCCTCCTCCTTCCCCTCTAGCCCCGCCTCTTATCTATAGCCCCGCCTCTCTCTCTCCTTTCCTCCCTCTTTCAGTCTCCCCTCTTTCCTCCTCTCTCTTGCCCTTTCTTTCTCTTTTTCTCTCTCTTTCTCCCTCCTCTCCCCTCTTCCTCTTTTTCTCTTTCTTCCTTTCTCTTTTCTCTCCCTTTCTCCTCTTCTCTCTCTCTCCTCCCCCTCTCTCTTTTCTCCCTCTCCCCCTCTCCTCTTTCTCTCTATTCTCTCTCTGCTCTGCATCGTAGTGATCCGAGCAGTTTTCTCTCTCCTTTCTCTACTCTTTTCTCTCCTTCTCTTTCTCTCTCTTCCCCTCCTCCATCTCTTCTATCTTTTCCCTCTCTCCTCTTTTCTCTTCTCTCTTTTCCTCTCTCACTCTTGTCACTTTTCTCTCTCTCTCCTCCCCTTCTCCCCCCTCCTCTCTTTCTCTCTCTCTCACCCCTCTTCCCTCTCTTCTTCTTTCTCTCTCTCTTCCCTCCTCCTCCTCTCCTCTCTCTCTCTCTCTCTCGCTCAGCGTCGTATTGATCCGACAGGTTTTCTCTCTCCCTCCCTCTCCTCTCTCTCTCTTCCTCTCTCTCTCTTCTCTTCTTCTCTTTTCTCTCCTCTTTTCTTTCTCTCTCGCTCAGCGTCGTAGTGATCCGTGCAGGTCTTTTCCGTGTCGGTGGCCTTTTCGCAGAAACACATTTCCGTTCGTATAGAGTCCAGCTTTTCTTTTCTTTTCTTTTTCCGTTCGCGGCCTTCTCTTCTTCTTCTTCTTCTTCTCGTCTTTGTAAAACTTTAGATGAACTATCCTCGTTTTCCGTTGCTTTCGCTGTCGTCGTGTCGTCTTTAACAGAAAAAAGAAAAAACCTCGTACACTCGCAGCTTTCTCAGAGACTAAAAGAATCACAGGTTTATATTCGGCCATCTTGGATCCGCCCCCAGAGGATCATGGGAAGTGGAGTTCTCGGCTTCAATAAGAAAAAGACTGATGTAGCATTTCAGAGACACTTCGGGAAAGTCGGAATTCTGTGCCAAAAGCCGGGACGTTCCCAGAGTTTGTGGAAAAGCATTGGTTTTTCGTCGGATTTGGAATTTTTAAACTGGAAGATTTTAGCTTAAGAATTTTAAAACAGATTTGAATTGTTTTTACTTTTAGTTTCAGTCGCTGGATTTTGACGTTTGTGTTTCTCAGTTTTACAAATTTAAACCGAAAAATTGGATCACAATTAATTGAAAATCTGAAATACAAATCTTTATTTAGAAATTTTAAAAAGAGAAACAGAAGTGACAGGAAAAGATCCTAAATTTAACTTTAGTGACTTGTGAAGCTTGTGTTTTTAGAAATAATAAGTAATGAATTATAAAAATGACAACATGTGGGACAATTAAATATTAAATGAAACTAAAATTCCTTAATACATTTTGTTGGTTTAAAAAAATAATAAATGAATTAACAAACAATTCAATAATAATTAAATAAAAATGTAAATGAAATTAAAATTAAATAACATTTAAAAAATAACAATTAATAAATAAACTCCACCAAAATTACATTAAATTGTTTTCAAATGTATTATTTATTTGTTCATTTATTTTTCATTTGGTAAATTTTGATACTTTTATTTTTATTATATTTATATATATTTATTTAGTTTGTACAAATTGGATTTTCTGACTTAAAACTGTTCACACAATTATTATTTTGCTGTTTTTGTTTTTTCAAAAGTATAAAACTTTCACTCTTATGTTAATTTTAACACATTTTTTGTTACAGCAGTTTTAACACATGTTTGTTAAAATATTCTAAACTTGTGTAGAAATCAGATTTTCTGTGTAAACTAGCTCAACACATTTTGGTGTTAACCTGTCAGCCAATCACACTGCAGGACTCACAAACCTGTGTTAACTGAATAACCAATCATGTTACAGGACAAACAACACATCTTTGTGTTAACCTATGAACCAATCAGATCGTAGGACACACGACGACATAAAATGTAGTCAGATATAACAGAGTAGCAGTTGTCTCGGTGGCTGAGTGGTTAGCACGCATGTCTCACAGTGCAAAGGTTCCAGGTTCGATTCCCGCCTCCCAAACTCAGAATGAATGAAACGCTTTACTAAAGATGGTCCGGCACTATTAGAGACACACATAGACTTTAAATCTGCTGAATCATTTAACGTGTGTTAAAGGTCCTAACTCAATCACTGTGTAAAATCAACACATGTAGCTTGTCCTTAACTAGACACACTAATGTGTTAAAAAAAACACGTTTTGTGTTGTTTTACAGATTGTTTAAGTTTAATCAAAACCGTGTCAGTCTCAGATTGTGCAGGAGAAGAGACTTTAGCGGCTGATATTTAGGAGAAAAAATTATTTAGGAAAATGTTTTTGTGTCTCAGAGAAATCTATAAATGTGAAAGTGAATTAAGGAAATAATAAAACATAAAAGTGAATGTGTTTGAAAAGAAAAAACTGAATTTTAAAAGAAAATAAATGGTTTTTTTAGACTCACCTGAAACTGAGAAATGAAAACAAATGAAACCTTCGACCTAAAAACAATTCAAACCTGTTTCAGTGTTAAAATAATAACTCCTCCAGTGTTAAAAGTGTAAAATCCTTTGAAACGGTGCTTTTCCTGAGCGTTTCCTGTGGGGGCGGGTCTTTGGGTGTATTTCATTGGTTCCCACCGACTCTCGGGACAAACGTAGGATTAGAAAACAATAGAAAACAATAGAAGACAATAGAATATTTCAGAGGTGAAATTTTAAAGATTTTTAATGAAACTAAAAGAATAAAAAACATTTCGCACAATAAATCTATTTTTCTAGGTGTTTTGGAGAACTGCATGTCTCGTCCCTCGTTTGTTCGTTAAAATAAACTGAATGTGGAATCAGCGTCTTCTCGTCTCTAAACCAGGAAGTGCAGGCTTTTATTTTGAAAAGAGAAAAAAACTGTGAACGTCGTGGAAACAGAGGCTTTTATTTTGGAAACTTTTACTTTGGAAAAACTGAACGGGTTAAGAGCAGAGTTTGACTTTTATTTTGAAAAGCCAGGTTAAAGACTGAATCGTAGAGTTTTATTTTGAAAAGAAAAAAGTGTGAAACAGAGTCCTAGTGTTTTTATTTTGAAAAACAGATGAAGAATAGTCTTTTATTATTTGAACTGGTTAAAACCATATCCTAGACTCTTATTTTGAAAACTGTGAACAGGTTATTACAGAATTGTGGTTTTTATTTTGAATTTTGAACCACTTCAAACAAAACAGATTCATTTAAGCTAAATCCAAGACTTTTATTTTGAAAAAGTCATTAAAAACCATAATCCTAGTTCAGGGCTATTCAATTACTGTATATTTTACAGCAGGACAGATTTTTCAAAAGGACTACGGTCTGTGGCCAAACAAGAATCTTCCAAGAAGAAAGTTTAGTAATTTGAAAATAAGTCTAAATGGCTCTGTCTTAAACAGGCTTAACGAGCAGAGATGAATCAAAACTGGAACGTGAGCAAATCAGAACAACAGATAAAGGACGAGGCTAAACCAGTGGTGGATCTAGAAATTATTCTGTGCGGTGGCCAGGCAGGGGCCATGAATCTTACAAGAGTGGCACAAAAATTGGCGGCCGGGGGGTCAAAACTTCTTACATGAATGCAAGCCAAAGCCTGAACTTAAAAGTGAAGGTGCTGCTTACAGGAATACATGGACACTTAAACAGTGCCTATTCCAGTTAAGGTTTTACATAAAATCAAAGACATTTTGGGTGGCCAGCAGTTAGGTGGGGGTGGCCTCGGCCCCCCTTAGATCCGCCACTGCACTAAACCTAGAGTTAAACTAACTATGTCTCTAGATCTACATTTGTGCTTCAGGGTGAACCACAGTCTGGAACAGGACCAGAGCACAATGTGTGAACCAGGACAAGATCAGGACTAGAATCTTAGATATCATGATATTTTAGCATCTGTTTAAATTGATTTTAAAACTACTGCAGGCTACTGGAATAACAGATCTAACAAAACTCATACGGCGAACCAGCAAATGTGTCTCAGTCCATGGGCCACATCATTTGCTTAGAGACCGCATTTGGCCCACGGGACGCTATTTGAATAGTCCTGGTTTAGTGAACAGGTTTTAAAACGACTTGTGACTTTTATTTTGAGGAAAACTTTGTAGAAAAACTGTGAATTCATGGGCTTTTATTTTGAACTAAGGAAATGGTTAGAAACACAATCTTAGGTCTTTTATTTTGAAAAGCAGGTTCAAACTAGACTCTTAGTCTTTTATTTTGAAAATAAATTAAACCAGAATCTAGTGTTTTATTCTAAAACGAGGTTAAAATAGTTAAAACATTTTAAAACAGAATCTTGTTCTTTTATTTGAAACTCAGCAAAACAAGATTACAGAATGTTAGTCTTTTATTTTGGAAATAAAAACAGAGTTAGAAACACAATCTTTTACTTTGGAAAAGCAGGTTCAAACTAGAATCTTAATGGTGCTTTATTTTGAAAACTAGGTTAAAAAGATTAAAATTCTTGGAGGCAAAATAAAAAAACAGAATCTTGTTTTTTTATTCTGAAAAACAAGTTAAAATGATCTTTAGTGTTTTATTCTGAAAGTCAGGCTTGTGTTTTTTGAGGGCTCTTTAATTAGTGTTTTATTTTGAAAAGCAGGTTTTAACATCTGAATCTAGTGTTTTATTTTGAAAGGCAGGTTAAATCTCGTGGTTTTATTGTGAAATCCAGACGTGGGTGAGCTTTGTGAGGGCTCTTTAATTAGTCTTTTATTCTGAAGAGCAGGTTAAATCAGAATCTCGTAGTTTTAATGTCGGACTAGAGTGAGTTTTTGTGAGGGCTCTAAAATCAAACGTCTTCGAGTGAAAAAACCAGGTTCAGCGTTTATTTCGGGAGAATCTCAGGTTGATTGCACATTTTTATATTTTATCGATTCTTTGTCTTTCTGTCGATGGAAAAGTCTCGTCTGACAAACAGCCGTGGAGTTAAAATCTGTCAGTGAGGGCGTTGTAGATTTAGGAAAGAATCGGGAAATAAACTTCTGCTTGAACGACTCTGAACACTTTACTTTACACAGCTCCAGCCACAGATTTAAAACAAAAACAAGTATAAGTCCTTATTATGTTGCAGCTCGATAAATAAGTTATTAAATTATAAATTATAAAGTTCCAGTGGTGTTTCTGCTGTAGAGTAAAGTGTGTCGTGTACGGTGACGCTGAAGGACAAAACACAATCCATAATTCAAAGACACAACATAAGTTCAGCAAAAAGTATTAATTTTCTTTTTGAAGTTGCACATTTTGAAACTTGAGTCTGTGGTTTTACGCTGCCTTCATTTGCTTTGGACAAGATGACCATTTCCCTCTTTCACAACACCAATGACCAGGGAGTTCAAATGGTTTGTGGTCGTACTTAAGCCTTTTGCACACTACAGGAGTTTTGAGCTGATTTTAAGCCTGACGAGGCGTGTCCCAGAGTCAGAGATGTGCTGTGGATTCTCTCCTTCTGTTTGTGGGACTAGTTGTCCGGAGCATCATGGTGAGGTTCACCTGCTGGACGAGCACAAACCTGGTTGTTGATGCGCAGGTCAACTCGCTGCTCCCGCAGGTTCAGACGAAGTCGGAGAAGAGCAATTAAAAGAAGCCACGCTCTGTCTAGTGGGTTAAGTCTAAACTTATGTTCTAACGCTTTCTGCTTTCGCTTCAAGTGAGGTGATCAACAGTCCAATCAGCCTCAGGTAAAGCAGGTTCTGTTTGACAAAATAAGACTCAAGCATAATTCATTTATATTTACAAAACAAACAAAACAAGAGGCGAGTGACAATAAACTTGGCGTTCTCTGCACTTGGACAATGCTTCAGCCTGATTAGATTTATCATTGTAAATGAGTCAGATCTTCACCTGGAGAAACGTCCACAGCCTCAGGTCAGCTCCTCCAGGTTAAACTGCTGGAAGTTTTCTAAAAGACCTTCTGTGCTGTTTCTGTGACACAGTTCCCAAACAGTAAGTTTGAGAGCAAAGTACGTCGTATTAGCACATTGTAGACCAGGCCTATTCAACTCAAGGTCCGGGGTGCAAATTGCCCTCCAGAGATTTGATTCAGCCCTCAACTCATTCTTCTAAGTATTGAAAATATAGTTTTGGTGTAACTCTGCTTTGGATGACCTGGTTTTGGCCTAATGCTGGTTACACTTGGTTCAGATTTGGATAATCCTGGTCTAGTCCTTGTTTAATGTTGGCTCTGTGCTGGTTTTGTACAGCATTACAAATGTAACAGAGGCTGTAACAGTAGTTGCTAACATTACTGAAACACATTTTTGTACAAAACATCTTTTGTACAAACCAAAATTTTGGCACATTTTTCACCTGTTATGCAATTATCCTGGCCCTCAGAAATATTAGTTTGAATAGCCCTGACGCAGACCTACAGTAAGACTCACGAGGTTTGCCTCTGCAGACAGACGTATGCACACCTGCAGCTGCAGCAGGAAAACTGAAGACATCGTTTATTTCTCCCACAATGGGAAAATTCCTGTTTTCTGTCATCTCAATGTGTGCAGGTTTGGGCTCGAGTCGAGTCCTGAATTTTAAGCAAGTTTTTTCCTTCAAGGTCACGAAAAGAGCTGACTCACGGCATCACTAGAACATGACCAACACTGTTTAAACTTTTTCATCTGACGCCACAGTGCTGTGTCTCCTGTGTGCAGCCGGCTTAAAGGAAACTTGTAAAAAACTCACTTTATCTTAAGTAAACTTACACTTTACAACGTCTATTATTGCTCTGGAGGTAAAGAAAATAAACACTTTGACAGTTACCGATCAGCTTCTATCTGTCATAAAGAAGCTTGAGATCGTTAGTAATTCTTTTATTAAGAAGTCTAAAGTTATTTTCACTCCTGCATTTCCCGCTCAGCAACTGCCACGGTATTATCCTGCACCAAATGAAGGCAGCGATACTTGTCCGTTTGTCTTTTGAGTTTGTGTTTTGTCCTTCACAGTTTCACTTTCAAGCAGAATCAAAATGGCTGCGTTTCTTCTTTTCTTCCGACGTTAAGCTGTGGAACTTTAGCGACAAATACAAAACAATAACAATAGTCTTTTAAAGCGTTTCTTAAACCTTTGCGACTGTGATCGACTCAGGAGTGTGTGGCTCCTTTTGGATTTTCTACTTTTGCCAAAACTGTAGCGTAGAGAATCACAATTACCAAACAGTTTTGAACCTTTCCTTTGCTTGTTTTTGGTGGGACGTTCACGAGAAACCAGGAAATACACCCAGAACATGGCTCTGTCTTTGTGTTTTTGTCGGAATAAAAACCTCCACGTCGTGTTTAATAAAAATGACGCAAGAGAAACGTCGCTCATTTAACTGTGAAAATGTGTGTTTTTAACTATTTCTTGTACAATTCTACAGATTCTTTTATGGATCGGGGACAAAAGGAGTCCCTCTTATTATCAATGTAACAGTGTTATCAAATTCTAATGACAAACAAATGAAGATATTAAAAAAACAAAAACCTAAACCTGCATTCTGGTTGGTTCTTTCTCTGTCTGTGTCTCGTTTCTCTTTACTCTTTCTTTTGTGTCTGGTGATGTTTGTGTGAAATATACAGTACACTCAACAAAAATATAAACGCAACACTCATGAGATGGACTTAAAGATCTAAAATTCATTCCAGATACATAATATTACCATTTCTCTCAAACATTGTTCACAAATCTGTCTAAATGTGTGATAGTGAGCACTTCTGCTTTGCTGAGATAATCCATCCCACCTCACAGGTGTGCCACATCAAGATGCTGATCTGACATCATGATTAGTGCACAGGTGTACCTTATACTGCCCACAATAAAAGGCCACCCTGAAATGTGCCACAGATTCCACAAGCATTGAGGGAGCGTGCAGTTGGCACGCTGACAGCAGGAATGTCAACCAGATCTGTTGCTCGTGCCTTGAATGTTCATTTCTCCACCATAAGCCGTCTCCAAAGGCGTTTCAGAGAATATGAAAATGTCCCAGTTCTTGCATGGATACTCACCGGACATGTCACCCATTGAACATGTTTGGGATGTGCTTGACCGGCGTATACGACAGCGTGCACCAGTTCCCACTAATATCCAGCAACTTGGCACAGCCATTGAAGAGGAGTGGACCAACATTCCACAGGCCACAATAGACAATCTGATAAACTCTATGTGAAGAAGATGTGTTGCACTGCATGAGGCAAATGGTGGTCACACCAGATACTGACTGGTTCTGAGTCCCCAGACCGCCAATAAAGCAAAAACAAAATGCACATTTCAGGGTGGCCTTTTATTGTGGGCAGTATAAGGTACACCTGTGCACTAATCATGATGTCAGATCAGCATCTTGATGTGGCCCACCTGTGAGGTGGGATGGATTATCTCAGCAAAGCAGAAGTGCTCACTATCACACATTTAGACAGATTTGTGAACAGTGTTTGAGAGAAATGGTAATATTGTGTATCTGGAATGAATTTTAGATCTTTAAGTCCATCTCATGAAAAATGGGAGCAAAAACAAAAGTGTTGCGTTTATATTTTTGTTGAGTATATGTTAAGTCTTGTACAAGTAACGTTTACTCATACTGACGTTTAAACATTGTTATGCTTTTTTTAATTTATTAATACAGGTTTGATTCTTAGGTCCCGTCAGGAAAACGAAGCATGTGATAAATGATTCGATGATAGAGTCACTTGTGTCACAATGGCTACGTTCACACTGCAGGATCGGATTCGCAATTCCGATTTTTTCATGTGGTCGTTCACATTACACAAAACATACGACTCCAACTTCCAACTACTATTAGATACAAGTCCAAACGTTTAATTCATGTGTAAAATGTGCCGCAGAGTCACAGAGAAATGTGTTTGAAGCACAGAGAGTTGACAGGAAGTAGTCCAGTGATAATGACGTTATAATAACTTGACCAGGCCGTGCCGCGGATAAACAAACACAACACTACAGGGACTGCTTCGTACTTTTGGGCTTTTCTCTTTGCAAACTACACTTCTAAACAGATTTGCAGCGATGTTCTGTGGACTTTATGTGACTGATTTGTGCAGAATGGATGAAAGAACCTGGATGACAGTTTAACCTGAAAACTTTCCAGAGGTGAGTGAGTGATCCATCGTGTTTGTCCTGCATCTCTCCCTCTGACTGACCTGATGCTCTGCTGTAGTAGTTATGATAATAAAGAGGCTGTGTATGATTTAGTTTAGCTTCTTCTCTCGTCTGACTCATGTGGAGTGGAGTTTACCGGGCGGTCCAGCTTTAGCAGACGCAGGCTTGGATGCTCTCTCCTCCATTGACTGTTCTGTTCCTTCCGTCGCTGTTTCTGCTTTGACTTGTTGGGTTTTGTGACGTAAATGTCGGATGAATGCCACATGAGCGTTCAGACTGGAGTCGCATTTGATAAGATCGGAATTGTGCCGTTCACACTGCCATGGTAAAATCGGATACAGGTCACATATGGGCAAAAAAATCGGAAGTGAACGTGGCCTTATTCATGTCGGTGAACAGTAACTGCATCAGAACACAAAAAACATAATATCTGTCTGTTTGTCCACAGGTTAGTCCTTGTTTCTACATCTTTCTCCTTTTATAATATTTTTGCTCTTCTGTCTATACCCCCTCTCTCTCCTTCTTCTCCTTCTTCTTCTCCTTCTTCTTCCATCCTTCTCCCCCTTTCTCTCTCCTTCTCCCTCTCTTCTTCCTCCCTCTTCCCTTCCTCTCCCTCTTTCCTCTCTCTTCTTCTCCCTCTCTTCTCTACCCCCTTCTTCTTCTCTCTTTCTTTTTCTCTCCCTTTCCTTCCTTTCCTTCTTCTTTTTCTCCTTCTCACACTCTCCTTTTCTCCTCCCTCTTATCTCACTTCTCCTCCATCTTCTAATCTCCCTCTTCTTCTTTCCTTATTTCTCTTCTCTCTCTCCTTTCATCTCTTCTTCTCTCTCTCTCTCCCCCCTTTTCCTCCCTTTTCTTCTTCCCCCCTTTCTCCCTCTCTTTTCTCCTCCTTCTCCCCCTCCCCCCTCTCTCTCTCTCACTCTTTCTCCTTCTCCTCCTCTCCCTCTTCCGTCCCTCTCTCTTCGTTCTTCTTTCTTTCTCTCTCTCTCCTTCTTCTCTCCCTCTTGTCCCCCCCTTCACTCTCTCCTTTTCTCTTTTCTCTCCTCCCCCCCCCCCTCTCTCTCTCTTTTCTCCACTTCTTTCCTCCTCCTCTCCCTCTCTCTTTCTTTCTCTCTCTCTTTCTCTCCCTTTCTCCTCTCCTCTCTTCTCTCTCTCTTTTCTCTCCCTCTCTCCCTCTCTCCCTCCCCCTCTCTCTCTCTCCTCCTCTCCCTCTCTCCTTCTCCCCCCCCCCCCTCTCTCTTTCTCTTTGATGTATGATTCATGGCGGCTCATTTAAAATCGTCTGAAATATTGAAAGTGTCTTTGGGTCGAGACGAGTCTGACCTGCCGCCGCACATTATTACAGCTCCTGCCGTCGGCCAATCACGGCGCAGCAATAATCCTCCTGCGCCAGATGCCCTCCCACAACCCCCGCAGAGTCACAGCTCCACCTACTGTCCACAAAGGGAATCACACAGAGGGAATAATCAGTGTGATCTTGTGTCTGACCTGCTGCAGAGTCTGGAGGATTAAAACAGATCTATGACATCACAAACTGGGTGTTTTCTGAGGCTCAGAGAGGAGAGAACAGTCTCTCACAGACACAACTGCAGCTAAGTTTGTGATGAAGAGCGCCTCCTGATGCTCCAGAATTCTCCTGCTTTTTTCTTTTTGTGTTCTGGTGAGTCTTCGTGATGTCTCCTTTTCAAAGTCGTTCTAGAAGCAGCTGAAACACGACACTTCACCTTTCAGAGGGACTGGGAACTGTCCTGAAGACGACTCGATGACCAAACATGTCGACAAGGTAAATACATTAAAACACATTGTCTTTAAAAAGAAAACTGTCATGAAGAAAATGAAGACAAAATGAACGTTGTTGGAGTAATCAGATTTTAAATTACAAAACACATGTTGTATTTCTACAAGTTCATTCATTTCGGTAAATATCACATTTAAAACACGTGAGAGGGAACATGTTCTAGTTCAGAGGTTCCCAACCTGTGGGGCAGGTGCCAGAGTCTGCAGGGCTGCAACACAGTCGCCAAAGAAAATTAAGATACAAATTGTCGAAAACATTATTCGCACGTTTTCACGCTGTTTTTCTGTCAATATGTTACGAAAAGCTAAAACGTAAAATAAAGTTTTGGTTGAAGTCTCAAGGCGACATTTGGATTTAACGAGTAAGTTTAGACTTCAAGTGACTAAAATGTGTTGGTTTGGGCTTGAGCTTGAGGAGGTTAAGACTTACTGGTTAAACACAAAGAGGCTTCGACCAAAACTCATGGTTATTTTACACTTTGGCTTTGGTGTGAAAATGTGGTTCTCATATGTTTTTGACATTTTGTTGTGGATCTACGTTTTGAAGAATATCTCCACAATATGTAAGGATTAAACAACGAGGAGCCGTGCATTACAGATATAATGCACGACGCGGAGTCAAGAACATCACGACGCGCAGCGGAGTCTATTATATCTGTGTAATGCACAGGCTCCGAGTTGTTTAATCCGCTTATACCTGGTCAAACGGCGAAAAACTTTAATATAGACGTAAAGTTCGTTCACTGATCTCAAAATTTTCTCGGAAAATTGTATCTTTGGGTCTACTTTTATTGTGTGCAGGCTTAACAGCGGCAACATAGCATGTTTACGTTCAAATGCACAGCTGCTGTTGTCAGGCTGTTGTAGAGAGAGAGACGGAGGAGAGATCGCTCCTCCGTCTCTCATTCTCTCTCTGTCTCTCTTTCTCTCTCTCAGTCACATGTGTTTATTTACCTCAGGATGGAGGAGTAGTTCGAGAAGTAGCGGTCTCTCAGTTTTCAAAGCCTGCGCAGGCGATGTATTCCGACCATTGTGTGTCTCGGTGCTAAAATCCTGGTCCACGTTCACAAAATGTGATGTTCGTCCTCTCATGTTGCTTAAAATATCCAATACACGAGTCTATCAAAAACTAGAAAGTTCCGCGCTAGCTAAGTTGTGTCAAGACAGTCAAGTCACCGTCAACCAAAAGTCTCACTTCCTGTGTGTACTGCACAATAAAAGCCTCAACATAATCCCACTGAAAGTAGAGTTTTATTATGAAAGAGTCAGACAGCGACAGCGCTACAGAGACTCTTCTCTCCATCTCAGCCTGTCAAAAGTTCATTGGTTTTACTCAGATGTTGCGCGTTGCCGTGGAGACGTATTCAGCGCACTGATATGTCGGTGATTTAACCTGCCGGACTACGTGTGCGTATATACGATTATAATGCACGCCAGTTAACATTTGAATGTTCACTGACCATGGTATAAATATATATATATATATATTTTGCAATTTGATGAGTAAAAATTCCAAATTTATGACTGTAAATTTTAAATATGCACAACATCACCACAATTGTGGTGTTTTTGTATGAAACAAATGCTTTTTAGTTGTAGTTTTTTTCTACTCAAATAATGTATTGTATTTGTGGTGGCCGAGGTTCTAGACAGGGGCAAGTCCCTGGTTCAAGCAGAAAGGGCTTCAAGTTAAACAGGTTGTCAGTCTGTTTATTTCATTCATTTGTGTTAAATGTTGAATTATTCCAGTGAGTTTTGAATAGTTCAATCTACAGCTGATCTTTAGTCAGTAAAAACATGAAGCAGAAGTTAAGTTTTGAGGAACAAATGAGATCAAATCCAAACAAAACTTGAGATCAATCTTTATGAGAAAGAAATTACTCAGCTCCAGCTCCAAGTCAAATCTTAAGTCATCAAAATAGTGACTCAAGTCTGACTCGAGTCCAAGTCAAGGCCTGGAAGTCCAATGTTTCTGACAGAAGCAGGTTTGACCTCATGTTCATCTTTTACATGTTTCTGCGATCAATCATAAATCTGATCAATCATAAATCTGAGTGACTGGTATTTGATGAAACACACTGCTGCTGCATCCTCACAGTTCAATGTTCACCTGTATGTGATCATTCTCTCGTGTTTCTCTGATTGGTGGAGTAACAGCGCCCTCTGGTGCATTTGTCTCCACACTGCAGGGTTTGGCTCTAAACCAGAAGTGTCAAACTCAAATGGAGCTGGGGCCAGAGGTGGTCGAGGGCCACATTTTAAATTATAAGTCTTCTTGTGATATATTGTAATATTACATTAAGCTTAATATGCATGTCCAAATTTAGATTTTACATCTTTGCCACAGACAGTTCTTTCAAGAAAATTGTGTTTGCACCTTACCGCCTTCTAGTGCATTTTAGAGGTTTTATAGTCACATCTCAGCAATAGAAAGCTTTATATTTCCATAGTCTGGCCCAGGACGTCTAAAGGGTAATTTCTTTATTCCTGATATTCCTGATCCGTAACCTTCCTGTCCCGTGTTTGCTTCTGTGTTATAGAATGTTAAAAGTGATTCTCAGAGCGGTCACATTTCTCATTGTTATGTACTTTTATTGGCGGGCCACAATCAGTAATAATCAGTAATCCCAGGGGCCACCAGTTTGATACCCCTGCTCTAAACAGTGTTACTTTTTACTCTCTGAATGTTGAACCAGGGTTAAAAGTGACTGTTTTACCTTGAAGAACCAAATGAATGATTTTACAACATGTCAAGAGTCAAACTTAACTTTGTGCTGCATCTAAAGGTTTATTTGTAAGAACAGAGTGATTTAATTATATATTTTTAACTTGTTTTTTTAGAAAAAACATGAGTATGACATGTCTTTTCAACTCTTAATGTCATTCTTAACAAATCTCAGCACCTCTTCACAGACCAAATTAAACCTTTTGGAGGGCCGAGTTTGGTCCCCGGGCCACACTTTAGGCACAAAAAAACAGATTTCTAACAAGACTTATTTCAGCTGCAGAACATATTTGTCAAAACATAAACAAAAACCTATTTACAGCCCAAGTTCATCCAAATCTGTCGATTCAAAATGCTTCTGTTCAAATGTTAGTAAATGTTCCCTTGTTCTAAATCTGAATTCAATATTTGTGATTAAAAAATCTTCTTCTCCCCTTCTCTCTCCTTCTCCCCCTCTTTCTCTTTTCTCCTCCCTCCCCCTTTCTCTCCATCTCTTTCTCTCCCTCCTTCTCTCTCTCTTCTCTCCTTACCCCCTCTCTTCTCTTTTCTCTCCCTCCCTCCTTATCTCTCTCTCTTCTCTCCCTCTCTCTCTTCTCTCCTCCCCCTCTCTTCTCTCCCTCTCTTTCTCTCTCTCCTCACTCTCTCTCCTTCTCCCTCCTTCTCTTATTCTTCTCTCTGTCTCTCTTTTCTCTCCCTCCCTCCTTCTCTCTCTCTTCTCCTCCCTCTCTCTTCTCTCCTTCCCCCTCTCTTCTCTCCCTCCCTCCTTCTCTCTCTCTTCTCCTCCCTCTCTCTCTTCTCTCCTTCCCCTCTCTTCTCTTCCTCTCTCTCTTCTCCCTCTCTTTTCTCTCCCCCCCTCTTCTCTTCCTCTTCTCCTCACTCTCTCTCTTCTCCCTCCTTCTTTTATTTTTCTCTCCGTCTCTTTTCTCTCCCTCCCTCCTTCTCTCTCTTCTCCTCTCTCTCTCTTCTCTCCTTCCCCCCTCTCTTCTCTCCCTCCCTCCTTCTCTCTCTCTTCTCCTCCCTCTCTCTCTTCTCTCCCTCTCTCTTTCTCTCTCTCCTTCCTCCTCCCTCCTTAGAAAAATAAAACAGGAGACACTTTTTTTTAACATAAACATAATAATTTATTCCAAAAGCTCGTTGTGGTTAAATAGAAAACCAGCAGATATAAATGTACAAATCACTCTGTCAGTAAACATAATTACACTTTACTTACACGTTAATTACACGTTAACTAATCTCTTCAGGTTTAAACTCTGTATAAATACAAACAATCAAAGTGGAATAGAATATAGAATAAGGCAGAGTTTGTTTCTGCTTCGTGTAAACTTCACTTTTCACAATAAAAACGTTCGATCTAAACGAGATTAAAACCCAGAACACGTTTCAGGTTTTAACATTTAGACTTGTTTCAACACATTTGTGACGTTTTACCATCTCACAACAAGAAAAAAAAAAGAAAACAAGTCCAGATCTACTGGAACAAGCACATTGTGTATTATTATTCATGATTCTTGTAAGACTTTGACTTTGAGCAGAGATGTTAAGGTTAAGGTTTACTTTATTGTCCCTGTAGGGAAATGTGTCCTCTGCATTTGACCCTGGATCCTTCAGCCTCTGGAGCTTCTCCTCAGGAGCAGTGATCGCTGCAGCGCTCTGGGACACATCTCCAGATGTTCTTACTAGGCTTGGTCAGGACTACCGTAGCTGGAGGATATTACCCTAACATTCATGTTATTGGATGTCCAAAGTGTTTTCACAGTGGGACGTGTTTTAAGGGTCATGTAACGCACGGCTGTGAGTGAATCATTCAAAATCTGGCATTTTAATGATGCACCAAACTTTTATAAAAGCCAATAAGCAAATGTTTGTTATTTCGAAGAATTGCTCTGGCAGGAAGTCTGATGGCCAAAGAGAATTGGTCCAAAGGCGGCATTTGAAATAAGATCAGCTTTAAAAGGATCCCTGACTATGAAGATAAATATGGCTTAAATGCTAGTTCTGGTCATGTTTACTAAAATAAATTACAAACAAATATCTAACCTCTTACTATTTTTAATAAAATTGTCATTGTTTTGGAGCCATTGGCAGCAGCCATATTGTCCAGGTGCAATGCATTCTGGGGTTGATGATGTCAAATGGTTGCTTTTGGTTGTTGCCATGGTTACTCCTACCACAGTTGCTCCCTAGGCTGTTACCTTGACAACCACCAGAAGACACAGACAACCATTTGATGTCATAACCAAAGCAAAATGGCAGCCTCCAGGTATCTCTTTAAAACACTATTTTAATAAAACTACAAATATTTCCGAGGTATTTATCCTGTATTTATATAAGTGATGATATTATAAGAGTTTTAGGGTAAACATGTGATTTTAGCCAGGGTTCACTTTAAGTATTTCATTAAAGATGTAGCACTTCACTTTTTTAGTTGTAGATACTAGACTTTGGCTGTGCTTGAGTGGTGCCTCCAGTCTCACTTTTCTGTGATCAGTACGTGGATGTTACCTTGTTCTGGAGGAGATCTGTGAGAGTTAGTTGCTTCAGGTTTTGTGGTGAAAATCAGCTACACCAACTTTAAACGTCCCACTTTTACTTTAACTCTTTCAGTGGGGGAAGTTACAGACGGATAAAGTGGAAGAACTCACATCAGAGTTGAACACAGACCCATCTGGACCGAGGCAGGTGAAGATTAAAAAAGCTTCAAAAGAACAAATGTCCTGAAACAAGTTGAATAATCTTGGTCCATCGAGTCTGAACCAGTTTTCTGATTTTAACTGGAGCAGAAAGAGTTTTTACAGTGTCTTGTCTGTTTTAGGTCCATTTTCCCAGAATCCTTCAGTGCTCAGAGCGGGAACAGTCCATCATAAATAAATAATCTTCTCTGTGTTCAAACCCAGACTGGTCACTCGCTGGAGCTACTGTTTTCTGAATCTGGAGAAGAAAACACGAGACAGTTTGAGTAAATACTTGGTTCTTGTTGTTTAATTCTCACAGATGAACAGATTTATATTTTATTCTTCGTACCGGTTCGTTCTCTGCAGCGTCGTTTGGCCTCGGCTCGTTCTTGTGAGTCAAAATACCAAACTGTGATGGCGTATCTGCGGCGAAGCAACAAGACGTTAGAAACAACAGGAGCAAATGTTCACTTCAGTAAAGCTTTACACATTTCAGCCACGTCGTTGTAGTATTTCATTTCTACACTTATTCTCGCCTTTGTTAAACGTCATGGCCAGGGTCAAAGAAGCAAAAGGAAGGATGGAAAATTATTGTTTTTTATTTACATATATAAGTCATTATGCACGAGCGCCACAGACAGATAGATAAGGCTTTTTCACACACGAAAGTACCAAGAACTAAGTCCCCACATTCCTTTAGCCCCAGTTTAGTCAGAGGAACTACCCTGTCCTCATGTTTGTTTTCACACAGCAACAGTTTGTGAAAGTGGGGCTAAATAGTTTTAACATCAGCATCTGTTTAGTTTGGAGCATTTAAATACGTCATTAAGTGGTGTTAGGAAAACAAAAGTTGTTTTTTTCCTGACACTTAACTATGTTGTCCAAAAGCTTACAATAAAACTCAATTGTTCACAGTTATTCCTAAAATAGTTACTATTTACTTTGGAGCAATTTTTCTCAAGGAAAAGACAAGTTTATCTAAATGTCAGAACATATAAAACATGTTTCCAAACAATGTTAGTGTTGTGAATGTGTTTGTGTCACCAAAGGTTCCTGGTCTGACTGAAAGTACCTTCCCAGAGCAGGAGCTAAAAAGTCTCTAAAGTTTGACCCCAATTCATAGTTCCTGCTCTGTGTGAATGTGCCTAAAGTTGGACTGGAATTTAAAAGTACTATGAACTAAAAACGTTTCTACAGTGGGAAAAGGCCAATATTTATCGTATTTTCCGGACTATAAGTCGCGCTTTTTTTCGTCTGACGGGGGGGCGACTTATACTCAGGTGCGACTTATTTATGTAAAATAAATGTGAATTTGTTAATAACTATTAATATATTACGGTCCAGACTCAAGCGCTCGCTGCTTCTCAAACGAGGGAAAAAGCCGTTTCTTTTGCTGCTGTTCTGACAGTGAAGTGTGACACTGCTGCCTCCGAGGTGCAGCTACTTGCGTAAGTGCGGTGCGTACATTTATAAAACTGCAGACCTGGAGGCTGCAGTCTCATGAACCACACTGACGCTCACGGGAGCGCGTAGGGCTCCAGTCAATGAAAATAACGGGACACAGAGCTTTGATTCGATCTGATTTCAAGAGGAGTAATTTTTTCGACCGCTTTAAAGACAAACACTGATGTTTATCTGGTGGTGGCTGGAAAACAACGAAAACTTGCCGCACCTGCATTTCCTTGTTTGACGCGGAGCACTAGCAGATCTATGGAAGAAGACACGCGGGGGAAACTTTCCAAAGGAATGAATGATTAAGGCTGGCTGTTTATGCACGGAGAATGGAGTTTGGGCAACAAAAACAGGCAGTGGATTTAGCGGAAAGAGATGTGTGGAACTTGCTGCAGGTAAATATACACTCGTCACGTCGCGATTGTTTTATCGTCAAATCGACAAAATGCTTATTGCAGATGATTTAGTGATAAAATAGAAGTCAATTAATGCAGAGTTTAGTCGTGTTTTGATCTGCATCTTGTAGTTTTGCCTCATGTCAGTGGTTCTTGGCCTCTGCATCTCCATGTCAGAGAAAAGCAGGAGCCGGATGGAAAAACGTGTCCACGTCTGTTTATGGTGCCGGATTATGTAAAGTAATTTTCCCCAAAAAAGTGTGAGTTATACTTCGGTGCGACTTATAGTCCAGAAAATACGGTATATCGAAAGACTGATAGATAAATGCTTTATTCATCCCAAAGGGTAAGGTTAAATACCATGGACATGCACGTTTTGTATTTTGTGCATATGTTGCACGTGTCTCTTCTTTCCCGGGTTAATTTCGTTTATTTTTCACCCAAAACTAACAGACTTCTGGCCTGCTCTTCTCTCACAGTTAACAGAATACAGTTCATTCAGTTTTGTAGAGCCCTGGGTCGGTCAGTGCAGCTCTCACGGCATAAAAAGCAGTGCAGTTCATCACTTCTAACGTCTCTTGTCCCGTTCTGAATCACATCGCACCTCAACATTCTCGTCTCTCTCGTGTGTCTGGTTTGATTTTGTGCCAGAATCTAAAAGACAGCGCTGAGACTAAGACACTCTTCCTCTCGTTTATATGCCAGAGAAGAGTGTGAAAGACGGATCAACGCCTGTGTTCTTCACTGAGATCTGTCCACTTAAACTTTGCTTGTGCGCGAGGCAAAGGTGCGAGGGAAAGCCAGTCAGAAATAGATAAAAAAATATGATTGGCTCTCACCTGGTGGCGTAGGAGGGCTGGACTTCGTGTGGGTTTCTTCGGTCGGACCAGAACAGCAGCAGTCGGTCGAACAGCGGCTCGATGTCGGCGACGTAAGGTTTACCTTCTGGAAAAATCCTCAAAACTCCACCGTCGTCCTGAACAACACAGACAACACACTTTATTATTAGGATTTTATATTTACACTGTTTTACACTAGAAAAGACAATCTGTGTTTTAAGCATCATCAGAGGAGTCATCCAGGACTTTAAGATCAGTAATTAGACATTAGAGCAGGGTAAGAGTAGTCAGGTTGGCAGCGCCTTTGAAGATGTTTCTAAAAAAACAGGAAGTAAAATTATCCAATCAGGGAACAGAGATGAAGCAGTGATGGCAGACTTTATAACCAAGTATCCCAGATTAAGACCCTCACTGTAACTCGAGTAAACTTCTCATCACTAAAAAGAGGAGCTCACTGACATGTTTGTGTTGCAAAAGCTCTCAGGGGGAAACTGTTTAGGTGCTTTCACACCGAAAGCAACCACACGGGCACTTTCAATGCTATGTTTATGTGTAGACTCACCCTGTGGCTCCACAAAGTAAAAAAAAAAACTCGTATTCACAAAGTTTAATCCAGGGATTCCTCTCGTTTGCGCATCTTGTGTCGTCAATGTCTAATTTATATAACTCCTTGATTCTGGTAGAAACAAGAGGCTATTGTGGCTATAAATACAACAAATGAACGCGATGTCTGCAATAAAAATAACGTTGATAACGTTGAATATCAATGATTCAACTGAACCAGAATTATATACTGTAACGTCAGCAGGTTTTTACACCTTTGTGGTGCACTTGTCTTTAAAGAGTTGGGCTAGGATGTGGGAATCCCAGGTTCAAATCCCACCTGTAAAATTTTAATGTTTTTTCTTTTCTGCACTTAAAAAGTGCAGAAAAGCTTTTTAAAACAATAATATAATGAGCTTGTAAAGAAAGTGGGATTATTAAAGAATTACAATTGAATTACTGCTACAGATACAAATGTCTTCAGCAGCTGTAAATGCCTGAGATCAAACTCACGCGGGCAGACAGCAGACAACAACCTGCTTTCTACATTGGAGTCACAGATACCGTAGCTGCACAAACACGCCGCAAAATGTAGAAGTTTCACGTGCGACTAATTTCGAATAATCAAGTGGCAACTGCCGCGCCTCTGCCGCGAATAGACGCCTTTGGTGTGAAAGCACCTTTAGAGACCTTGCTCTGTATGTTCTCCTTCCACCTTGACGAAAATATTAATTTGGATGGATGGATGATACTCTTAATTTGTAAGTTTATTTCACAGGAACGACGACGATCTGACACAAGTGTAAACTCTACTTCCTGATTCCACTCATGTGTTTGTTATTAGCGCTCAGACTTACGTTGTCGCTCTAGTTCTTGTTGAGGTAGTTTTAACAGTAATAACAGTATTAATAACAGTATTATTAACCGTATTATTGGTGTCTTACGTTGGCGTTCCAGTTCTTGTTGAGGTAGTAGATGCAGTAATAACAGTTTTATTAACAGTATTATAAACAGTAGTGTCTTACGTTAGTATTCCAGTTTTTGTTGAGGTAGTAGATGCAGTATTAACAGTCTTATTAACAGTATTATAACAGTATTATTAACAGTATTATTAGTGTCTTACGTTGGCGTTCCAGTTCTTGTTGAGGTAGTAGATGCAGGTGATGCAGCGTCCATCACTGTTTGGATTGTCCACATGTTTAACGTAACCGGCTCCTCCTCCAGGATAACACGCCACCATCGCCTGAAGAAAGAGAGAGAAGAGGGAGGGAGAGAGAGAGGTTTCTATTAAACAGCTGTACATTTAGTTCTCTTCATAAGATGTTAAATCATCAAATGAAATCAATTTATTTTTGTATAGCCCAAAATCACAACAACAGTCGTCTCTGAGGACTTCCCAAGATTATTAATTTTAGCAAATATGAATAATAGGAAATTAAAATAAAACAATACATATTCAATGTTACAAGATCTAAGTTTGTGATTTCACAACTACAAGAGTCCTGTAACTGAAGAGCATTTGTATTAAAGGTTAAAGGTTCACTGTTCACTGCAAACTGTTTTTATTTTACTTTCTGAATAATGACTTTGTTTTCATGGAAAATGTCTCCCTTTAGATCAGGAGAAACAAACTGAAAAAGAGCTGGAGCCAAATGGATCAGAGCCAGAGTTTGTCGAGGGGCACAGTTCTTCTGTTTTATTTAAATATGACTCTTACCCAACATAAGGCTCAACATTACACTTATAAGTCTACGTTTTTATTGTATAACATTACATATTATATTGTATTGACTGAATATCTTAGAAAATATTTTTTTGCAGCATTCCAGTGATTTTAGAGGTTTTACTGACACATCTCAGTGATATTAGCCTGATGCTGAGTCTGCGCTCGGCTGCAGTGCATTCTGGGACCTGTAGTTTAAATTGTTATGTACTTTTATTGTCATTAATAATAAGACATCATTAAATTATCTTGAAGGCCTCATTTGTTTGTTTTGTGCATTTAATTTCTCACCTACACTAAGTCACACACTGTCACTCTAAATATTATTGTTATATAGAATTATGTGACCTTTGCATTTGTTTATAGTAAAAACAGTTATGTACATAAATAGAACATGAACTGTGAATCCCTGAGGTAATAATTCATTCTAGACTCTTCAGTTTACAGTTAACATTTTTTCTTTTTGCTCTGTTTTTTTACTCTTCTATTTAGACCTGCAGTTAAAGTGCTTCAGACAAGTTGAACTACTCATTTCACTAAAACAAAGTTAAGATCATCATATTTAAGATTTCACTAAACATTTTGCAAAGTTCATCCCAGTTTAGCCAATTTTTATGCTTATACATTAACTTCCTGTGCATAGATGATGACGTCACACTAGGGAGTTGTGTAGCAACCATGTCATAAATTGGGTCAAAAAACTTCTAATGTTACAGGCTTTCACTTCTTGACTCATGAAACACACTACAAAATGCTCATGTTATTGTTTTTATGTTTTTAGGGTTATCAAAGTATGTTAATTTTTCGTCTCCCTAGCGTGATGTCATCAGTTTAGAACTCTGCTCTACTTCCTGATATTTTCAACATACAAAATCTTTATCTGACAAAAACATTGTATTCTAAAGATTAGATTTGTACAAACACGGTTTAAAACACAAACACGTGATTCTTTTACTGGTTTGTCAGTTCATATTTCAGTCTTTTTGTCCATTCTTTTGGGTGTTTTACTTTTACATACGTACATAAATTATACTGAGACACTGCAGATAAACAGGATTAAAGATCAATTTGAAACAAACAAATCACTCTGCAGTCACAGTTTTATCAGAGCTGGAGCCATGCAAACAAATCGCTCTAAAGTCAAATTAATTCAAAACAATATTATTCAAGTAAAACAAGGCCTTCTTCACTCTTCTCCTGGACAAGTTTCTGTTGTGAATCTGATTTTTAAGACATAAATTGCTAATCAAATTGAAGATTGCAATTATCTATATATTTTCTAGCTTATGCAGCCCAGTTTTATAAAAGTCTTGCTCACAGACACAACAGACACATCAGCAGGAGGAGTGTGTTTACCTTGGACCTGTGGCTGATTCCCTTGTCCAGCCTCTTGGCGGCGCTGGACACCAGTCTGTCGATGAGCTGCAGCAGCACGTTCACAGCCTCGCAGCCTCTCTCCTCTCCACACACCCAGGCGATCTGGTCTCCTCTCACGGCGCTGCGCTTCACTCCGGGAGCCGAGCGCATGAGCTGGCCTCCCTTCAGCGCTCCGGACGCGTGCATCCTCCTCACCTGCTCCAGCACCGCCCCACCCGTCGCCTCCCCCAGCACGCCGTCCAACCAGCAGAAGCCCTGAGCCGAGAGGGCGGGGACGACGCGCTGCTGCACCACGCGCTCCAGCGCCGCGTCGCTCCAGCGCTCCGACAACGGCATCGCTGCTAAAACGGACGAGAAGGGTCAATCTGTCCAATGTAGGTGGTTTTAAAAGTGGGAGGAGCTTGTAAATGAGTGGAGGAGCTTGTAGATAAGTGGGAGGAGCTTGAAGTAAAAAAGGAGTCTGCTGTGGAAAGTCTTTGCGTTGACAGTTTGATTCAAGACTCAAAATTTGAGAAAAATTCCGATAAGGCTCTGAAAAATAAGTGGGAGGAGCTTGCAGAGAAGTGGGAGGAGCTTGTAGATTAGCGGGAGGGGCTTGTAGCAAAGTGGGTGGAACTTGAAGTGGAATGGGAGGAGTCTGTGTACAGTCTTTGCGCTGACAGTTCGCCCCAAAACTCAAATTTAAGAAATATTCAGATAAGGTTCTAAAACAAAAGCGGGAGGTGACTTTAGAGAAGTGGGAGGAGCTTGTAGAGAAGTGGGAGGGGTTTGCAGTCACGTGGGAGGAGTCTATGGACAGTCTTTGTGTTGAGTTTTCAAAATAAATCTTCCAAATCAAAATTTAAGTGAAATTTTGGACAAAAAAACATGAGTGGGAGGAGCTCGTATAAAGTGGGAGGGGTTTGTAGAGAAATGGGAGTGGCTTACGTAGTCTCAGAGCGTCTGAATAATAAAAAAATAACTTTGAGAAAACTTGAATTGTCAAAAAACTGGTGCAACTCCGAAAACAAAAGAATTCGGACAAAACAAAGTGCTTAAAAATCACTTTTGCTGAAATGTCCAGGTCCCAAAAGTCAATAAAGTTTAATTATGAACGGGAAAAGTTCAGTTTTTGCAGATAAATTAATAAAAACTCACTTTACAAAACGGAAAAGACTCGTAGCAGCAAAATATAGTCAACAGTTTCCAAAGTTAAGGCAAAAAGTGTTATACTTTTGTAATAACACGTAAACTATCACTTTGCGTAAACATAACGTTAATTAACTGTCAACGGTTCTCCGGAATGCGATTTCTCACCTATGTGACAAATCCTTAAGAATTGTTCGCTTTTGGCTTCGTTCCGGCGACTTTCCACCACAAATCTCCTCAAAATACGTGTAAAAAAGCGACGTTAACTGACGGAAAACGGCGCAAATAACCGTTTTTACGCTAAACACGGACTGTCACCGGAGATTTGACTTTTAAACCAAAGTTCTTGAGCAGAAGTGGAGCGTGTCCGCGAGTCACGTAGTCCACTCCGCCCGACAAAAGACCGGTTTAAGGCGAAAATCCACAGAATCCGCGGGAAGTTTCAGTTATTTTCGGATAAACGTGATGATTCTCCGCCGTTTCGTGAAAATCCGCGGGGAGAAAACGCAGCTTTGACGAAGTAAATCCGCGGAAAAGTCAAAGGTTTTTACGTCTACGGTGCGTACGCCGCGTTTACTGAGGGAACAGGCGCACGAGGAGCTGTGTTTGTATCGGAAACATGATGACGTCAAGCGGCGTGGCGTAAGGCACGGCGCTTCCGGTCAGGCGTTTCAAAATAAGACTCAGAACTATAACTGAAGATGGAAAGCGACAAAAACATGGAAAATAGATCAAATTATTACCACAATACAAACTGTCTGGGCCTGTTAGAGTTAATTGTTATAATAATGAATAAAAGTGAGATTTTATGTGAAATGTTGAGATGAAATTCTACACAGACCTGATGAATATATATTTAGTAAATGCAATAGATTTTTTATTCTAAAATGTTACACTGCTTGAAGTGACTTTGAGTTAATCACATGTGTGTCATGTTAAGACTGTACAATAATAATCACATTAATTTATTTATCTTATAATAGTTTGGTTTCACCTGACATCACGACATTCTACAGGTCAATGTTATTTTGGCATAGAATGTTTTTTAATATTGATTAAAAGATTGATGCAATTACTTTTGTGTAATGCATAAGATGAATGACACAAGTTTTAAATGTCTGAAATACTTTTTGAAATATAATAATAAAAGAGGATGTTGTGACGTGTCTCTTAAAGGTGTTCGAGGCGTGGCCAGTTTGACCGATCTGTCCAACTGCCTGGTGAAAGTCTCTGGAGAAGTGAATCCCATGTGTGAACTGAGTTAAAAGCTCCTTCATCTCTGTTGATGGTCCATCAACAGCTTATAACTTATTCCAACTGTCTTATCAAAGAAAAATCATACGGTTAGTACTAATCAAAGTAGACGGAATGATTTGACCAAGCATGTTTTATCTCACACATCATTTTGTAGATTGTTTTTTTTTTTTTTTACTTAAAAGCAGTGTTGGGAGTAACTAGTTACTTTTGTAACTAGTTACTGTAATATATTCCACTTTTCAGTAACTAAGTAGTGTAACTCATTACTTATAAAAATGTTGATAATATATTACAGTTCTATCTGAGTAAATCAAATCAAATTAATTTATTTATTTTTGTATAGCCCAAAATCACAACAACAGTCGTCTCTGAGGACTTCCCAAGATTATTAATTTTAGCAATACTCAAGTTACTTTTATATAAATTAATTGCTTTTATAATCTATTGAAAATGACACTTCAGGACCAAAACACCACTAAATACTGTCTGTTGCTTAAAGGTGAATCAAATATTATGAGGAAAACGTGTTGTGACGTCACATTTCCACAAATTAACCAGTAAATAAGTGTAAATGTAACAGGATTAGTGTTGTACTATGTATTAACAAATGTGTGATTACCTCAGAGTAACTCAAAGTAACTAAAAGTAGTGTAACCCAGTTACATTTTTGAGACAGTAATATTATAATACAAATGTATTACATTTTTCTCCCTGTAACTATAGTAATATATAATGTATTACGTTTTAGAGTAACTTACCCAACACTACTTAAAGCAACTAAATGTATTTTGTTACTATTTGAAATTTAATTACAAATAGGGAATTTTCACAGTAACTGGGTCACATCCAACACTGGTAGTTACATTACTGTGCTACAAAAACAAAAGAAAAAAACAAAACAAAAAAACTAAATAAAATAGTAAATAAAATAGTAGTTAATTTCATAATGTATATATTACTCCCACATTGTTTACAACAAAGGCCAACTATAACTTCTAATTCTGTAGTTCTCAAACTTTTACTCCAAGTAGCCAATCTCTAAGAAAATATTTGTCTGTACACCTGGTTTTACTCTAACTGGACTTTTCCAAACAGAACAAACCCAGGTCTGGAACACAATATACTGTATCTTTGCAACTTGAACTAATGACCCAAACAAGATAAAATGTATTTTGTGTAACTGAAGAGGTGTTTGAGAGAACCTAGTATATGTTACTGAGTAGGCCTAATTATTACTGTGACATGTTCCCACAACTGATAAGATTCTTTTTTTTAAATGCAAACTTCAATTGTTTATTCTTTACTAACTTTTTTAACGTTCTGATTATATTGATTATTTTAATTAATGATTTATGTTTCTCTGTTTACTTGTTGCAGCTCAGTCTTTATAAATAACCTCACGTGACTCTCGTGCTTTTACTTTTCCTCCGCTCCTACTTCCGGTGCACGCTCCCGGTGTTCACGCTTGACGCACGGCCGAAAGTGCGACGTGCTGAATGTGCAGTGCAGGCTGGAGGAGGAGGAGGGACGTGTCCTCTGCAACACTGACAGTCCTCACGACTCCACGGCGAACAGAAGCGTGCCAACCGTGCCAAAGCGAGCCAGAGAACAGCGCGTGCACGGGGAACACACCCAGAACACGACGACGAGACACATAATCCCGCAGCAACAAAGGCATAAGTACAGAAAAAGGACATGTTTACGAGTGTTTCAGGTTTCAGGCAGATCGTAAAGAAACTAATCACTGGGTTTTAAAGATTTAACCTTCTAACTCATTATTTGTCAAACTAAAAGTGTAATATTGCTAATTTAAATAAACTTAAAGAGATGTGTAAGAGAGTTAATACTTGAAAAGTACAATACCTGCAAACAGAAGATTCTTTGTGGTGATGTTCTTTTGAATCGATCTTTTCATTTATTGTTTGGATAAAAGATGGATTTCTGCAGAGAATGTGCTTAAAATGATCTAAATGGAAATGCATCGCTCAAATTGCTCAAGTGATTGTATAGCCTATAATATAATATAATATAATATAATATAATATAATATAATAAAATAATAAAATATAATATAATATAATACAATATAATATAATATATTAATATAATAAATATAATATAATATAATATAATATAATATAATTAATATAATATAATTAATATAATATAATATACAACATAATATAATATATATAATATAATATAATATAATATAATATATATAATATAATATATAATAACATCTGCTCCTTTTCATTCAGTTCAGCCGTAAACTGTCACCTGCATGTGTTTGCAAATAAATAAATAATGAATGTTAGTTACACTTATCAATGTACATTTTAGATAGAACTGTGCTTGTGTGATGATGAGTCTTTTAATGAAGCATAATTTGTGAATCGTGTTAAATTTGTAATTTAATGAGATTATTAGCTTGACTATGGCGCTAGTTCCTGTTTTAACGTTAAAAGTTTGTTTGTGCAGGAGTGGGAGGAGCTTGTAGAATGGGAGGAGTCTGTGGACAGTCTTTGAGTTGAGTTTTCGGTAAGTAAGTCTTCAAAATCAAAACTTAAAGGTTGTGGAGGATTTTCACTAGTTTCTGGTGGTTAGACTTGGCTAAAAACTGCTTTATGTATGTAGCAGTATTGTACTAATGGAAAACACAAACTTTTCAGCGCTGGCTCGAGGTGTTGCTCCAGCTTGGTCAAACAGTGGCAGTTCTTCTACATATAGGTCTTAATAAACGAATAATCCCAAGCAAGGTGATGTTGAGTGTTATGGATATAAACTAGGAACAGAGAGACTATAAATGTGCAACATGTTGCAGCCCTAACTATATGATTTATAATAACACTGTGTAGGGGAAACCGGGGCCAATAACAGAGGCTTCCATTCGTAGCAGAAGAAACCAGAAGAACCTGCTCATTTCATCTCCACCTGCTGTTTGAGTGGAAAGAGATTTGAGATTTCAGGAAACTTTTTACATAAAAAAAAACCTGTTATTTGAGTAGTAAAAGTTGCACATCACATGCGCTCGTGTTTTTGTTCTGGACAAAGATGTAATGAAGAAAATGGCTGTCATTTTTACATGTTTAAAATAGGTTTTGTGTCTGTATTTGGTGAGTTTATAACAACAAATATGAATGCTAACATAGAAACAAATCCCTCCAAACATGGTTCAACCTCATCTGTGTTACAACTGCCCCTCGGACATTTTGGATGGATTTATTTAGATTATGTTTTGTCCAAAAGAGTTTGTGTATCATTTGTTTGACTGATTTTTTTCTGATAATTCTCATTTTAGTTTGAAAAGACATAAGTAAAGCAGTAAGAGCAGACTGTAAAGTTTTTTTTCCCACTGCAGTCTTGTGTTTTATATTATAAGATGACAGAGTTAAGGTGGTTTAAATGTGGACAACCTTCAGTCTGTCAAATGTATTATCTTTAATAAAGGAAAAATAAATATTAAGTGTTGTAATAATTCATGTGTTACATTTGACCCATGTTGTGTTGCAGTTGTAATACTTGACTTTCTTGTATTGAAATGAAACAGCTTCAAAATAAATGGCTCTAGAGAATCCAAGTCATAATGTTTTTAAGCGTTTGTTTTATATTTTCTGTCATGTTTAGTCCTCTATATTTCTCCAAAGTCTAGCAGTTCAATGAGCTTTATTTCCACACAAGTTCATGGTTAAACTGTCCTTTTGTGTCCGCTTCGCTCGTGCGTAAAATCTGCTCCACGCGCCCTTTACGCACGCTCCTGTTTCACGTAAACTCTGATCTGCCGTGTCCTTTTCCAGCTAATTCCTAATGAAAAGATAAAAGCAGGTCGAGTTCCTGAGGCGCGTGCACGTAGGTCCAGGGGCGCGCCCGCTGCCGTTGGAGACCGCACGTAACCCACATCCCTCCCGCGCGCGCTCAGCTGCAGGAAGAAGGACACGCACGTGCGGCACGCGACTCAAGGCCGTGGGAAAAGAGATAAGACACGGACACGGAGTCAGGTTTAAGTCTGGTTCTGGATCTAAAGACCAGGACCGGGACTAGAACTGGTCCGGACGCGTTTATAAGCGACGTAAACATGTTGTTACTACTTGTTTGTTGTTACTAATCTGACTCTTTAACCCTATTACAGGCAGAAAGGTGAGAGGTCACGGGTAAGTCCAAGTCAGTGGGTCACGAGGACAAAGTCTGCATGGGTCTTTATAGTGGAAAGAGGAGAGAAAGAGAGAAGGGGAAAAGGAGAAAGAAAAAAGGGGGGAAAGAGGGAAGGGGGCAGAGGAGGAAGAGAGAGGGAAGAAAGAAGCGAGAGATGTGAGAGAGGGATAAGAGGAAAAGAGAGGAGAGGAAAGATGTGAGAGAGATGTTAGAGATGAGAGAACGAAGAGAGAAAGAGAGAGAGGGGAAAAAAGGAGAAAGAAAAAAGGGTGGTAGAGGGAGAAGGGCAGAGGAGGAAGAAGAAGGAGAAAGAGGGAGAAGGAGAGAGGAAGAGAGATAGAGAGATGGGTAAGAGAGAGAGCGAGAGGAGAGAGATGTGAGAAATAAAAGTGAAGAAAGAGATATAGATAGAAGAGAAGGGAAAGAGAGAAAAGGAGAGACAGAGGAGGGAAAGAGACGAGAGAGAAGAGGGAGAGAAATAGAAGTAAGAAGAGAAGGGAGAGAGATGTGAGAGAGGGGGAGAAGAGAGAAATAGAGATGAGGAAAAAGGGGAAAGAGGACAGAAATATAGATAGAAGAGAACGAAAGAGAAAGGAGAAAGAAGTAAGGAGAGAGATGTGAGAGGGATAAGAGGAAAAAGAGTGAGAGAGAAAAGAAAGGAGAGAGGAAAGATGTGTGAGAGAGGAGAGAAAGAAAAAAGGAGAGAAAAGGAGAAGAGAGGAGGGAGAAAGAGAGAGAGGGGACGGAGAGAGGGAAGAGAGAGGGATAAGAGAGAAAGAGAGGAGAGAGAAAAAAAGGTGAGAGGAAAGATGTGTGTGTGAGAGATGTTAGAGAGGAAAGAAAGAGGGAAGAGAGAGGGAGAGGGGTGATAAAGTGAAGAAAGAGATATAGAAGAGAGGAGAAAGAGAGAAAAGGAGAAGAGAGAGGAGGGAAGAGAGGGGATAGAGAGAGGAGAAATAAAGTGAGGAGAGAAGGGAGGAGAGATGTGAGAAGAGAAGAAGAGGGGAGAGAAGAGAAATAGAAATGAGGAAAGAGGGAAAGAGGACAGAATAGATAGAAGAGAAGGGAAAGAGAGAAAGAAGTAAGGAGAGAGATGTGAGGGATAAGAGAGGAAAAGGAGAGAGAGAAAAAGAAAGGAGAGGAAGCTGTGTGAGAGAGATTTTAGAGGAAAGAAAGAGGGAAGAGAGAGGGAGGGAAATAAAAGTGAGGAAAGAGATATGGAAGAGAGGAGAAAGAGAGAAAAGGAGAAGAGAGAGGAGGGAGAAGAGATGGGATAGAGAGAAGAGAGAGAAGTAAAAGTGAGGAGAGAAGGGAGAGAGAGATGTGAGAAAGGGGGAAGAGAAGAAGAGGGGGAGAAAAGAGAAATAGAAATGAGGAAAGAGGGGAAAGAGGACAGAAATATAGATAGAAGAGAAGGGAAAGAAAGAAGTAAGGAGAGAGATGTGAGAGGGATAAGAGATGAAAAGAGAGAAAGAAAGGAGAGAGGAAAGATGTGTGAGAGAGACGTATAAGGAAGGAGAGAAGAAGAGAGAGGGGGAAAGTGAAGGAGAGAAATAGAAGTGAGAAGGGAGGGGAAAGAGAGAGGAGAGAAAGAGGGGAGACAGAGGGAGAGAGAGATATAAATGAGGAAAGAGTATAGATAGAAGAGAGGAGAAAGAGAGAAAGGAGAGAAGAGGAGGGAAAGAGATGTGAGAGAGGAGAAGAAAGATAAGGAGAGAAAGAAGAGGTGAAAGAAGAGGAAATAGAAATGAGGAAAGAGGACAGAAATATAGATAGAAGAGAAGGGAAAGAGAAAGAGAGAAAGAAGAAAAGAGAGAGATGTGAGAGGGATAAGAGGAAAAAGAGAGAGAGAAAAAAAAAAGGAGAGAGGAAAGATGTGTGAGAGAGGAGAGGAAGAAAAGGGAGGGGAAAGAGAGGAGAGAAAGAGGGAGGGGGAAAAGAAGTGAGGAAGAGATATCAATAGAGAGAGGGGAAAGAAACAAAGAGAGAAAAGGGAAAGAGAGAGGAGGGAGAAAGAGAGAGAGGGAAGAGAGAGGGCTAAGAGAGAAAGAGAGAGGAGAAAGAAAAGGTGAGAGGAAAGATGTGTGTGAGATGTTAGAGAGGAGAGAAGAAGAGTGGGGAAAAGTGAAGGAGAGAAATAAAAGTGAGGGGAAAGAGGGAAGAGAGAAGGAAGAGAGAAGGGGAAATAGAAGTGAGGAAGAGGGGAAAGAAGATATAGATAGAAGAGAGGAAGAGGAGAGAGGGAAGAGAGAGAGACAAGTAAGGAGAGAGATGTGAGAGAGGGATAAGGAGAGAGGAAGATGTGTTAAGAGGGGAGAAAGAAGAGAGAGAAAGAGAAGAGAGGGGAAAAGTGAAGGAGAGAAATAAAAGTGAGGAAAGAGATATAGATAGAAGGGAAAGAGAGAAAAGGAGAAGAGAGAGGAGGGAGAGAAGAGAGAAATAGAAATGAGGAAAGAGGACAGAAAGTAGATAGAAGAGAAGAGAGAGAGGGGAAAAGTGAAGGAGAGAAATTGGAAGTGAGGGGAAAGAAAGAGGAAAGAAAGAGAGAAGAGAGGGGCAGAAGTGAGGAAAGAGATATAGATAGAAGAGAGGAGGAAGAGAGAATTGGAGAAGAGTGTGTGCCAGTTTACAGTGCGTTCGCTGAGGTAACAGTTGTGGAATGACCTGTTAATATTACTGGACAAAAAGAAACAAAACACCAGAAATCTAAAACATGATTCTGCGATAAAAGAAAAGTGACTAAACAGTTTTACCCAACAAGCCTTTAATAATAACGNATCAACTCTACTTTTTCTCTTCTTCTTCCTCTTATATCAACTTATTTTATCTCACATCTTTCTAATCTCCTCTTCATTCTTTCCTTATTCCTTCTCTCTCTCCTTCTCTCTTTTAAATCATCTTCTCTTTCTTCTACTTCCCTCACCCCTTTACAATAAATATTTTTTCATCCATCTAGATCTTTCTCATCTTCCTTCACTATATTCTCCTCTCACCCATCCTCTCTTTTCTAACCTCCCCTCTCCTCTTTCTTTCCATTCTTTATCTAATTTCCCATACTCCCGCACTTCTACACCTCTCTTTTCTTCTCTCCGTCTCTCCTCATTCTCTTATCTTATTCTCGCTATCCTCCCCTTTCTCGTCCCTCCCTCTACCTTTTTTTCTCCTCTTCTCCCTCTCATCTCTTTCTCTCCCTCTCTTCTTCTCTCTTTCTTCCCCCTTCTTCATCTTCTCCTTTGCGTCTTTCTTCCGTCTTCTCCTTCTCCCTTTCTCTCTCTCATACTTTTTCTCCTCTCTCCTCCTTTCTCCCTCTCTCCTCCCTCTCTATCTCTCTCATCTACCTCTCTTCTCTCTTCTCTCTCTCTCTTCTCTTCTCCCCTCTCCTCTCTCCCTCTCTCTCCTCTTCTCCTTCTCTCCTTCTTTCTCCTCCCTCCTCCCCTCTCTCTCTCTTTCTTTTCTCCCTTCTCCTCCCTCTCTCCTCCTCTCCTCTCTCTTTTTCTCTTTGATGTATGATTCATGGCGGCTCATTAAAAGTCTGAAATATTGAAAGTGTCTTTGGGTCGAGACGAGTCTGACCTGCCGCCGCACATTATTACAGCTCCTGCGTCGCCAATCACAGCGCAGCAATAATACTCCTGCGCCAGATGCCCTCCCACAACCCCGCAGAGTCACAGCTCCACTACTGTCCACAAAGGGAATCACACAGAGGGAATAATCAGTGTGATTTGTGTCTGACTGCTGCAGAGTCTGGAGGATTAAAACAGATCTATGACATCACAAACTGGGTGTTTTCTGAGGCTCAGAGAGGAGAGAACAGTCTCTCACAGACACAACTGCAGCTGAGTTTGTGATGAAGAGCGCTCCTGATGCTCCAGAATTCTCCTGCTTTTTCTTTTTCTTTTGTGTTCTGGTGAGTCTTCGTGATGTCGCCTTTTCAAACTCGTTCTAGAAGCAGCTGAAACACGACACTTCACCTTTCAGAGGGACTGGGAACTGTCCTGAAGACGACTCGATGACCAAACATGTCGACAAGGTAAATACATTAAAACACATCGTCTTTAAAAAGAAAACTGTTATGAAGAAAATGAAGACTAAATGAACGTTGTTGGAGTAATCAGATTTTAAGTTACAAAATACATGTATTTCTACAAGTTCATTCATTTCGGTAAATGATCACATTTAAAACACGTGAGAGGGAACATGTTCTAGTTCAGAGGTTCCCAACCTGTGGGGCAGGTGCCAGTCTGCAGGGCTGCAGCACAGTCGCCAAAGAAAATTAAGATACAAATTGTCGAAAACATTATACGCACGTTTCACGCTGTTTTTGTCAATATGTTACGAAAAGCTAAAACGTAAAATAAAGTTTTGGTTGAAGTCTCAAGGCGACATTTGGACTTTAACGAGTAAGTTTAGACTTCAAGTGACTAAAATGTTGGTTTGGGCTTGAGCTTGAGGAGGTTAAGACTTACTGGTTAAACACAAAGAGGCTTCGACCAAAGTTATTTTACACTTTGGCTTTGGTGTGAAAATGTGGTTCTCATATGTTTTTGACATTTTGTTGTAGATCTACGTTTTGAAGAATGTCTCCACAATATATAATATATATATATATATATATATATATATATATATATATATATATATATATATATATATATATATATATTTTTTTTTTTTTTTTTTTGCAATTTGATGAGTAAAAATTCCAAATTTATGACTGTAAATTTTAAATATGCACAACATCACCACAATTGTGGTGTTTTTGTATGAAACAAATGCTTTTTAGTTGTAGTTTTTTCTACTCAAATAAAGTATTGTATTTTGGTGGCCGAGGTTCTAGACAGGGGCAAGTCCCTGGTTCAAGCAGAAAGAGCTTCAAGTTAAACCAGGTTGTCAGTCTGTTTATTTCATTCATTTTGTGTAAATGTTGAATTATTCCAGTGAGTTTTAATAGTTCATCTACAGCTGATCTTTAGTCAGTAAACATGAAGCAGAAGTTAAGTTTTGAGGAACAATGAGATCAAATCCAAACAAAACTTGAGATCAATCTTTATGAGAAAGAAATTACTCAGCTCCAGCTCCAAGTCAAATCTTAAGTCTTCAAAATAGTGACTCAAGTCTGACTCGAGTCCAAGTCAAGGCCTGGAAGTTCAATGTTTCTGGCAGAAGCCGGTTTGACCTCATGTTCACCTTTTACATGTTTCTACGATCAATCCTAAATCTGATCAATCCTTAATCTGATCAATCCTTAATCTGATCAATCCTATATCTGATCAGTCATAACTCTGAATCTGATCAAATGACTCGTATTTGATCACACACAGGTTTTCACAGTAAAACATTCACCTGTGTGTGCGTTCGCCTCGTGTTTCTCTGATTGGTGGAGTAACAGCGCCCTCTGGTGCGTTTGTCTCCACACTGCAGGTTTGGCTCTTAAACAGTGTTAAACTTTTTACTCTCTGAATGTTGAACCAGGGTTAAAAAGTGACTGTTTTTACCTTGAAGAACCAAATGAATGATTATGCAACATGTCAAGGGTCAAACTTAACTTTGTGCTGCATCTAAAGGTTTATTTGTAAGAACAGAGTGATTTAATTATATATTTTAACTTGTTTTAATAGAAAAAAACATGAGTATGACGTGACGTGTCTTTTCAACTCTTAATGTAATCAGACATTCTTAATAAATCTCAGCACCTCTTCACGGACCAAATTAAACCTTTTGGAGGGCCGAGTTTGGTCCCCGTCTTTCTCTCTCTCTCTTCTCCTCCCTCTCTCTTCTCTCCTTCCCCCCTCTCTTCTCTCCCTCCCTCCTTCTCTCTCTCTCTTCTCCTCCCCCTCTCTCTTCTCTCCTCCCTCTTTCCCCCCCTCCCTTCTTCTCTCTCTCTCTTCTCTCCTCTCTTTCTCTCTCCTCACTCTCTCCTTCTCCCTCCTTCTTCTCTTATTCTTCTCTCCCTCTTTTCTCTCCCTCCCTCCTTCTCTCTCTCTTCTCCTCCCCCTCTCTTTTCTCCTCCCCCCTTCTCTCCCTCTTCTCTTCCTCTCTCTCCTCACTCTCTCTCCTTCTCCCTCCTTTTATTCTTCTCTCCGTCTCTTTTCTCTCCCTCCCTCCTTCTCTCTCTCTTCTCCTCCCTCTCTCTCTCTCTCTCTTCTCCTCCCTCTCTCTTCTCTCCTCTCTTTCTCTCTCTCCTTCCTCCTCTCTCCTTAGAAAAATAAAACAGGAGACACTTTTTTTTAACATAAACATAATAATTTATTCCAAAAGCTCGTTGTGGTTAAATACAAAACCAGCAGATATAAATGTACAAATCACTCTGTCAGTAAACATAATTACACTTTACTTACACGTTAATTACACGTTAACTAATCTCTTCAGGTTTAAACTCTGTATAAATACAAACAATCAAAGTGGAATCAAATATATTATAAAAGCAGAGTTTGTTTCTGCTTTGTGTAAACTTCACTTTTCGCTGCAAAAACGTTCGATCTAAATGATGTTAAAACCACCAGAACTCACAACGTGTTTCAGGTTTTAACATTTGGACTTGTTTCAACACATTTGTGACGTGTATGCTGCGTTTTCTGGTCGACAGATCACTGAGAGAGAGAGAAGGAGAGAGAGAGAGGCTGCTGTAACTTTCTCTTTCTCCTCCAGACAGTTGTTTTGCTGTCTCTGTCCTCCTCCAGTGTCACGTCCTACAGCAGGTTTAAACACTCTGTCCTCCTCCAGTGTCACGTCCTACAGCAGTTTAAACACTCTGTCCTCCTCCAGTGTCACGTCCTACAGCAGGTTTAAACACTCTGTCCTCCTCCAGTGTCACGTCCACAGCAGTTTAAACACTCTGTCCTCCTCCGTTCACGTCCTACAGCAGGTTTAACACTCTGTCCTCCTCCAGTGTCACGTCCTACAGCAGTTTAACATTTGGAATAGATCCATGTGAGGCTTTGTCAGTCCAGATCAGGTCCATGTTGTTTGTTTTGTGAGTAAACAGTGGTCCTTTCCTCTGGATGTGAGAGGAGAACAGCAGCAGGTCACATGACACAGGAGTGACAGAGGCGAGGATTGGTGGAGGCCAAAGCGTCCGACGCAGGTTTGAGCGTCTGGTTCACACATTTCAATTCGCTGGACGCCTCAAGATGCAGGTTTACATCGACTTGAACTGGACGCTTTGAACGCTCTGACGCTGTCCGGTCTGAACGCAGCAAAAATCTTACAACAAGTAAAACAAAAATCAAATCAAGTCCAGGGGCCTCATTTATAAAGGTTTGCGTAGGATTTTTGCTGAGCAAGTGCGTACACCTAGTGGCCACAGGCAAACTCCATATTTATAAAAGCCTCCGTGCCTCTCCTCCTGCAATCTGTGCTTTATAGATCCCACCTGCTTCTAGAATCTGCGCACGTGAAGTCACGTCAGGCCACGCCCTCTCCACACAGGCCACGCCCTCTCCACACCTCCAATTCACCATGAAAAGTGACTCATGAATAATATTTTAATAGACATGAGGCGATAATCAGTGGGTTTGACACACGGGGAAAGGAAAAGAGGGAGGAGTCAGAGGGAGACGGACCAAGCAGCAGCAGCAGCAGCAGCAGCAGCTCACTTGTCATATGTGGATTTACTACTAATAAAATGTGAATGAAAAAGACTCTTCTCCCTCAAATTAGGCTCAAGTTTTGAATGAATCAGATGTGTTTAACAGAATGTGCGTGAGATTTGGCCTCGTTCACTCACATAGGCCTATATACGTGCACGCGGAAGTCTGAATGAATGAAACGAGGCTCATGAGCGCGCGAGGGTGACACAGATGCCCTCCCTGAACGAGCCAAAGAGTGAGAGGGAAATACACAGGAGCCAGAGAACAGGCAGCGTTACAGGCGAGAACGGACGTAAAACTCCTGTTGCTTCTTTGCCTGCACGTGCGCGTCCGTGGCACAGACACTTTAGACATTTTCTTTACTTAGACAGAGATGGGTATAGGCGCTCCAAAGCTCCCCGTTGCCAATTAATAAAATGACTCGCCTTTGGTCCAGCCCGGTTCGGGCAGGCTCAGGCTGTGTGGGGCGCGTTTGTGTCAGTATCGTTTCTGCCCATCTACATTCTGGTGCGTGCTGCATAAAAAGTTGGACCTGCGTCTTGTCCGAGGCTTTATTTATTAAACAAAACCTTGCCAATGTGCTGAGGGAGGAGTTTTCTCTCAGGTCCGTTGGCATTCTCTCTGGTATTAGAGCCATAGGGTTAGGGTTACACGCGCACGCACTAAAGCCACGAGCTTGTGCACGAGAGTGCACGGGCTTTCATACACGTGTTGTAAATAAAAATGAGAGGAATAAACATCTCTTGTCTGTGTTGGTCAACATCTGCTTTAAGGTAGAAATATAAATGTAATATTTATATAAATGATGATTTTCTCCATCAAACACTTCCTCAAACTCTCTTCACTTCTGCTTCTCTCCACGAGTGTCGTCTTTTCCTCGTGTCTCCAGCCTTTGCGTACAGCGCACGCATGGGGGACAGTTTGCGCAGAGCTGAGCAAAACCCTGCGCCTAGTGGAGCTTTTATAAATACCAACTTTGCGCAGAGGGAGGTTTACGCACTGAGTAAGGCGTAAGCAAGCTTTAGAAATGAGGCCCCAGATCTTCTTGAAATAAATGAAAAAATCTGCCACTCGAACAAGCACATTTTTGTCTGATTTCTTATACGTAATAAGACTTTTTGACTTAAGAGCAGAGGTGTCCAACCTTTTTCACAGTGGGACGCATTTTGAAACTTAAATATAGTACACGGCTGTGAAGTGAATCTGTGCACCTCATTTTAATGGTGCACTACACTTTTAATAAGGCATTAAACATTCACTTTAGGTTTCAAAGGCAATAAAATGTTTGTTATTGACATTAAAACTGCACTTTTGTCATTTGGGTCAATCTGAGGGCTAAAGAAAATCGGTCCAAGGGCCGCATTTGGCCCCCAGACCGCAATTTGGACAAATGCAGCGCTCTGATTGGCTGTGCTCTCACGTTTCTGTGATCAGTACGTGGATGTTACCTTGTGTTGTTGGATTTGTGAGAGTTAGTTGCTTCAGGTTTTGTGGTGAAAATCAGCTACACCAACTTTAAACGTCACACTTTTACTTTAACTCTTTCAGAGGGGGAAGTTCCAGACGGATAAAGTGGAAGAACTCACATCAGAGTTGAACACAGATCCATCTGGACCGAGGCAGGTGAAGATTAAAAAAATAGAAAAAGCTTCAAAAGAACAAATGTCCTGAAACAAGTTGAATAATCTTCGTCCATCGAGTCTGAACCAGGTTTCTGATTTTAACTGGAGCAGAAAGAGTTTTTACAGTGTTTTAGGTCCAAACGTGACAAAAGGTCCATTTTCCCAGAATCCTCCAGGGCTCAGAGTGGGACCAGTCCAGTCTAGTGTCTCTGTGATCATAAATAATCCTCTGTGTTCATCACTCGCTGGAGTTACTGTTTTCTGAATCTGCAGAACAAACACAACAGACACTTTGAGTAAACACTTGGTTCTCGTTGTTTAATTCTCACAGATTATGAACAGGTTTATTCTTCGTACCGGTTCGTTCTCTGCAGCGTCGTTTGGCCTCGGCTCGCTCTTGTGAGTCAAAATACCAAACTGTGATGGCGTATCTGCAGCGAAACAACAAGACGTCAGGAAAAACAGGAGCAAACGTTTACTTCAGTAAAGCTTTACACATTTCAGCCACGTCACTGTAGATTTTTATTTCTACACTTAGTCTTGCCTTTGTTAAACCTCAAGGCCCTGGACATTTGTAATCACCTGACCTCTCCTGCGCTCTGACTGGCTCTTACATTACTTCCTGCTGCGCTCTGATTGGTTCTGGAGCTGTACTTCCTGCTGCACTCTGATTGGCTCTTACCTGGTGGCGTAGGAGGGCTGGACTTCGTGTGGGTTTCGTCGGTCGGACCAGAACAGCAGCAGTCGGTCGAACAGCGGCTCGATGTCGGCGACGTAAGGTTTTCCCTCTGGAAAAATCCTCAAAACTCCACCGTCGTCCTGAAGAACACACACAACACAGTTTATTATTAATATTATTATTCACACTATTGAACACAAGAAAAGAGAATAAGGGTTTAAAGCATCGTCGAGTAATCATCCAGGCCAGCTCCACATAGTGACTCCAGGTCTTGCAGAACTGCAGACAATTTCTCCAAAACAGGAAATCCAGTCGCCCAAATGCTCGCTCCTCACAGCTTATCAAACAGAAAACTCATAATTCCAGCTCCTCTTTTGGCCTTTTCGATGTGCCGCTGCTTATGACTGGAATTTGACTCCGAATTTACTTATAGATTCTAAACATTCTCTATCTGTTTTTAAATGCAGACTAGGGCTGCAAAATATTGAGAAAATATCTAATTGTGATTTTTCTGGTTGATATTGCCATTTCGATTCGATATGCGATATTTAACAATTATGTAAACTACTACCCTACTAATTTGAAAAGTTTAACTATGCATTACATTGCATAGTTGTTTTTTTTTCACATTTCAGTTGACCTGCAAAAAAGTAAGTGACTGGTTGTTTAACCTGTATAACAGAAATATACAATTACACCAGCAGATGGCACCAAATGACCCTGAACAGCTCTGACGTCTCGGAGTGAAAAAAAAAAAACATCGCTAAAACTCAAATAACATTTATCTCAAAAGAACTAAGCAAACCTGTGTGATTCTGCAGTGTTTATGGACTTAAATCAGCCATGCAGCTTTTATTTGCTTGGATTTTATGTTTGTAAAGAAAACAGACTGAATTTGTCTGGGAAACTATCGATGAAGCTAAGGTAAGTGACTAATGCTAGCAACATCTTTAAAACGTGACTCTTTATTTATGAGTGATTTTATTGAATACGCACTAGAACAGGCATGAGAGCAGTGTTTATAGACTTTTGTTTAGTCGTGTTGTGCAGTTCAAAAGCCTGTCGCTGTTGCTGCTCTGTGTTCACTTTCGTGCGTTGTGTCTAATAACAATAAAAGAGTAATGCGTAAGAAAAGGAGGAATATCGAGGCTTTTGCGATTAGCTAATCACAGTTGTCAATATCGCTGTATCAATTCGATATCAATATATCGTGCAGCTCTAATGCAGACTAAATGTTTTACTAACTGAAGGTCATTTTTATGTAGTATTTATCTAGCCTATATTTCTGTTTGTTTTACTAAAGATTGTTTTTCAGTTTTTCCTCTGACTCCCCCTTGGCTGCTTTTGCAAACCAGGCCAACACTGTAAATAAGAATTGTCTGGTAAAATAAAGGTCATCAACAACAGTAATCAGTGAACAGAGATGAAACGGTGTGTTGAGGTCAGAAAACCGACTCTACGTGTTCTCTCCTTTGACCTCGTGTCCAATTTTCACTTACAAATGTTGATGTTGTACTTTAATTTAACGCAGTTTTAACAGTCTTATTAACAGTAGTATTAGTGTCAGACTTACGTTAGCGTTCCAGTTCTTGTTGAGGTAGTTTTAACAGTAATAACAGTGTTAATAACAGTATAATAACAGTATTATTAGCGTCTTACGTTGGCGTTCCAGTTCTTGTTGAGGTAGTAGATGCAGGTGATGCAGCGTCCGTCACTGTTTGGATTGTCCACATGTTTAACGTAACCGGCTCCTCCTCCAGGATAACACGCCACCATCGCCTGAAGAAGAGAAGAGAGAGAGGAGAGAAGAGAGGGAGGGAGGGGGAGAGAAAGAGGGAGAGAGAAATATGAAGTGTCAAACTGAATCTCATGGACATTCAGTTCTCTTCATACAAGTCTGTGATTTCACAACCTTTGTTACTCTGAACCTGAAGCACCTGTGTGTGTTTGGAAGTGGGTCACATTTGTAAACCCATTTACTTTTGTATCACAGCAAAAAGGCTTTTATACAAGAGTCCTCCCTTTGAATCAGGAGAGTCAGATTGAACTGGAGCAAAATCAATCTGAGGGCCACAAATGTGATAAAAAAAAGCTACAGAAGACCTAATATAACACATACTGTATATGTCCAAGTTTATATTGTATTGACTGTTCTTCCAAGAAAATCTGTGACAAACTGTTTGCATTTTACTGCATTCCAATGATTTTAGAAGTTTTAATGACACATCTCAAAGATATAATATTTCGTTCCAGTCGTCCTCGGAGGTCGGAACTCGGACCTTAAAGTGATGCTTTCTCCGAGTGTTGTGTGTTCCAGTGTCAAGTTGGATTACTTTTACAGTAATGAGCCAATCAAGTAATAAATAGCTTGGAAACTGCCCAGAACAGCCAAAATACAGATCTCTTTATGTCAGTTTATCAACTCGGACATTGCTGTTACATTTACAGTTTGTAAAACATCACAAGAGTGAATTTCTGCTTTTGTTTACATTAGCTCCGTGTAGCCGTTAGCAACATTAGTGTTGCAGCACATAACAGCAGGTTTATAACGGCAGACGTGCATAAGCAGCGCAGGAGCAGAGTCACAGAGACGAGTGAACTGTAGAGACAAACTAAAGACAAAATAACACAGGTACGATCAGTAGTGAAGCTGTCGGAGGTTTTTCTTTCACGCAGGGCGCTGCCATGTTCCATTTTCTACCTCAGACGCTGAAATTCTCTCCGAGGATCCGAGTGAGAACTCCGAGTTTGAGGGCTGTTCCAGTGAGAATTTACAAGTTGGAACTCAGAAGATCCGAGCTCCGAGAACCACTGGAACGCACTATAAGCCCTGAGTCTGTGCCCGGTTGCAGTGCCTACTGGGACCTGTAGTTCAAACTGTTATGTACTTTTATTAGCCTTCAATAACAATGAGAAATCATCTTGAGGGCCGCTCCACAGTGTCGTCGACAAGTGTCGATGATTTCACATTATTATTTGTTTTACAGAAGGATTGTCTGTTTGATTTCTCACCTACACAAAGTTACACACTGTCACTTTAAATATTATTGTTATATAGAATTATGTGACCTTTGCCTTTGTTTATAGTAAAAACAGTTATGTACATAAAAGGAACCTGAGCTGTGAATCCCTGAGCTAATAATTCGTTGTATCAACTAAGATTCTGTTTTGGTTGTGTGTGTGTGTTTTTTTTTTTATTCTCCTATTTAGGGCTGCACAGTTCAATCACTATCAAAACTGCAATATTATTAGACATAAATCGCTAATCTCAAAAACTGCAATTTTTGAGAAAAAAAAAAAATAATAAAATTATTCTCAAGTAATAAAATCTTATTCTGACGAAAACATTGAATTCTGAAGATTATATTTGTACAAAGCTGGTTTAAAATACAAACACATTTGATTCTTTTACTGGTTTGTCAGTTCATATTTCAGTCTTTTTGTCCATTCTTTTGGGTGTTTTACTTTTACATACATACATAAATTATACTGAGACACTGCAGATAAACAGGATTAAAAGATCAATTTGAAACAAACAAATCACTCTACAGTCACAGTTTTATCAGAGCTGGAGCCATGCAAACAAATCGCTCTAAAGTCAAATTAATTCAAAACAATATTATTCAAGTAAAACTGGACCTTCTTCACTCTTCTCCTGGACAAGTTTCTGTTGTGAATCTGATTTTTAAAACATAAATTGCGAATCAAATTGAAGATTGCAATTATCTATATATTTTCTAGCTTGTGCAGCCCTGTTTTATAAAAGTCTTGCTCACAGACACAACAACAGGAGGAGTGTTTACCTTGGACCTGTGGCTGATTCCCTTGTCCAGCCTCTTGGCGGCGCTGGACACCAGTCTGTCGATGAGCTGCAGCAGCACGTTCACAGCCTCGCAGCCTCTCTCCTCTCCACACACCCAGGCGATCTGGTCTCCTCTCACGGCGCTGCGCTTCACGCCCGGAGCCGAGCGCATGAGCTGGCCTCCCTTCAGCGCTCCGGACGCGTGCATCCTCCTCACCTGCTCCAGCACCGCCCCGCCCGTCGCCTCCCCCAGCACGCCGTCCAACCAGCAGAAGCCCTGAGCCGAGAGGGCGGGGACGATGCGCTGCTGCACCACGCGCTCCAGCGCCGCGTCGCTCCAGCGCTCCGACAACGGCATCGCTGCTAAAACGTCCTGATGAAACGGACGAGAAGGGTCAATCTGTCCAATGTAGGTGGTTTAAAAAGTAGGAGGAGCTTGTAGATGAGTGGGAGGAGCTTGTAGATGAGTGGGAGGAGCTTGAAGTAAAAAAGGAGGAGTCTGCTGTGGAAAGTCTTTGCGTTGACAGTTTGATTCAAGACTCAAAATTTGAGAAAAATTCCGATAAGGCTCTGAAAAATGAGTGGGAGGGGCTTGCAGAGAAGTGGGAGGAGCTTGTAGATTAGTGGAGGGGCTTGTAGCAAAGTGGGTGGAGCTTGAAGTGGAATGGGAGGAGTCTGTGTACAGTCTTTGCGCTGACAGTTCGCCCCAAAACTCAAAATTTAAGAAAAAATCAGATAAGGCTCTAAAACAAAAGTGGGAGGTGACTTTTGAGAAGTGGGAGGAGCTTGTAGAGAAGTGGGAGGGGTTTGCAGTCACGTGGGAGGAGTCTATGGACAGTCTTTGTGTTGAGTTTTCAAAATAAATAGTCTTCGAAATCAAAATTGAAGCGAAATTTGGACAAAAACATGAGTGGGAGGAGCTTGTGTAAAGTGGGAGGGGTTTGTAGAGAAATGGGAGTGGCTTACGTAGTCTCAGAGCGTCTGAACAATAAAAAAATTAACTTTGAGAAAACTTGAATTGTCAAAAAACTGGTGCAGCTCCGAAAACAAAAGAATTCTGACAAAACAAAGTGCTTAAAAATCACTTTTGCTGAAATGTCCAGGTCCCAAAAGTCAAAACGGAATGTCAGTTAAGTTTAAATCTGAACGAAAAATATCAAAAAAATGTATAAAACTCACTTTACAAAACGGAAAACACTCGTAGCAGCAAAATTAGAATCAACAGTTTCCAAAGTTAAGGCAAAAAAGTGTTTATACTTTTGTAATAACACGTAAACTATCACTTTGCGTAAACATAAACGTTAATTAACCGTCAACGGTTCTCCGGAATGCGATTTTCTCACCTATGTTGACAAAATCCTTAAGAATTGTTCACTTTTGGCTTCGTTCCGGCGACTTTCCACCACAAATCTCCTCAAAATACGTGTAAAAAAGCGACGTTAACTGACGGAAAACGGCGCAAATAACCGTTTTTACGCTAAACACGGACTGTCACCGGAGATTTGACTTTTAAACCAAAGTTCTTGAGCAGAAGTGGAGCGTGTCCGCGAGTCACGTAGTCCACTCCGCCCGACAAAAGACCGGTTTAAGGCGAAAATCCACAGAATCCGCGGGAAGTTTCAGTTATTTTCGGATAAACGTGATGATCCTTTGCTGTTTCGTGAAAGTCCGCGGCAGAAAAACGCGGCTTTGACGAAGTAAATCCGCGGAAAAGTCAAAGGTTTTTACGTCTCCGGTGCGTACGCCGCGTTTACTGAGAGAACAGGCGCACGAGGAGCTGTGTTTGTATCGGAAACATGATGACGTCAAGCGGCGCGGCGTAAGACACGGCGTTTCCGGTCTGGCGTTTCAAAATAAGACTCAGAAAGATGGAAAGCGACACAAGCATGGAAAATACTTCTAATTGTTACCTCAGCACAAACTGTTCTGGGCCTGTTAGAGTTAAATTGTTATAATAATGAACAAATGTGAGATTTTATGTGAAATGCTGGGAAAAAATTCTACACAGGCCTGGTAAAAATATATTTAGTAAATGCCATATATTTGCATTAGTGGAGACATGGTCAAATGTAACAGAAGCTCGTAGCAGAAGCAAACCACAAGCTTCAGCTCTGCACAGAATCTGCTCATGTCATTAATACATCTGCTGTTTAAGTGGAAAGACTTTTGACATTTCAGAAAACATTTTACTGTACTGCTAAAAAATAAATAAATAAATAAATAAATAAATACGTTTTTTAAGCAGTAAAGTTACACATCACATGAGATCATGTTTTTGTTCTGGACAAAGATGAGATGAAGACATGGCTGTCATTTTATATGTTTAAAAATAAGTTTTGTGGCCTGTCTTTTACTGAGTTTTAAACTTTTACTCCAAGTAGCCAATCTCTAAGAAAGTTCAGACTGTCCAGGTCCCACCTGGTCTGGTATTATAACTGAAATTTTCCAAGTTAGAACAAATCCATGTCTTGAACACAAATACGTCTTTGCAGCTGTAGTTTGAACTAATGAACCAAACAAGATAAAAAGTAGTGATGCACCGACACGATACTGGGATCGGATATCAGTGTCGATCCAGGAAATTTTGCTGGATCGGGTATCGGCTTCATGATATCGATTCAGCAGATATCATAGTTGTGCCTTTAATTGGACATAATGAGAATAATTTACTGACTCGTGTTGTTCCAGAACGTCTCATATTGTTTCACATTTTATTCTGACTAAGTTCAGGGCTCGTACAGATTTTAACTTCAGGATTTTCATGATTTTTTCATGACTTCAAAACAATTCCCAACTTTTCCATGACCTTGCTTAACATACTTTTGAGTCAACAACTGTATTTCATTAACAGATTAAGACGCAAAGATTTTTAGACATAAAAATTTAAATGTTAAACTCAAAATAATTTGGATCAAATTACTTTCAAATTCAGTGAATTTATTCCAGCTTTAAACAAAAGGGCAAAATGTTTCAGTTTCATAAAGTAACATGTTTTCATTTTTTAACAAATGTCTTTTTATTAAATTGTATTCAGTCTTTTCAAAAACAAAATTTAAAAAATTTTAAGTAATGATTTATGAACGTAAACTATGACTGAAAAGATAATATAATATATATCTCAATATTCTTCCTCAAAGTTTAGCTTTTGCTCCAAACCACAAGTTATTACTGACAAAGGCTTCGATTTAAAACCAAATAATTGACGAATCGACATGACGAGACTGTGTCAGAACAATCTATCCCCAATTAATATTTGAATCAAAAAATATTTAGAGGTTTTCCATGACTGTACAAACCCTGTAAGTTGTTAAGTTGTGACTTGCACTAAAGACAATAGTTACATAGCACTATAAGATAATAAGATAAGACATTTCAGTTCTCACAATAGTATCGGTTGATATCGGGTATCGGCAGATCCTTAAAGCCAAAGTATCGGAATCGACAGAAAAAGCTGGATTGGTGCATCCTTCCTACACTTTGTGTAACTGTAGAGGTGTCCCCCAGTTTGAGAAACACTGTTAGAATCTAGTATAAAAGGTTCCTGAGTCATTATTACTGTAACATGTTCAGGTAGGATCTGATCTAACAACCGATAAGATTCTTTTTAGTATAAACATTAATTGTATAAGATCTTTACTGACTTTTTTTTATTTATGTAATGATTACGTTGATGATCGTATTTATTGATTATTATGATTACTCGTTGCAGCTCAGTCTTTACCTCACGTGAGTCTCGTTTCGTGCTTTTACTTTCTGCTCCGCTCCTACTTCCGGTGCACGCTCTCGGTGTTCACGCTTGACGCACGGCCGAAAGTGCGACGTGCTGAATGTGCAGTGCAGGCTGGAGGAGAGGAGGGACGTGTCCTCTGCAACACTGACAGTCCTCACGTACTCCACGGCGAACAGAAGCGTGCCAAACCGTGCCAAAGCGAGCCAGAGAACAGCGCGTGCACGGGAAACACACCCAGAACACGACGAGGACACATAATCCCGCAACAACAAAGGCATAAACTGCAGAAAAAGGACATGTTTACGACTGTTTCAGAGTTTCAGGCAGATCGTGAATAAACTACTCACCGGGTTTTAAACATTTAACCTTCTAACTCATTATTTGTCAAACTAAAAGTATTAAAAATGCTCGATTTTGCCAATGTAAAAATACTTAAAGTTATGTATAAAAGAGTTAATACTTTGAAAAGTACAATACCTGCAAAAGAAGATTCTTTTGTGGTGATGTTTCTTTTTGAATCGATCTCTTCATTTATTGTTTGGATAAAAAGATGGATTTCTGCAGAGAATGTGTTTAAAATGATCTAAATGGAAATGCATCGCTCAAATTGCTCAAGTGATTGTATAGCCTATAATATAATATAATATAATATAATATAATATAATATAATAAAATATAATAAATATAATATAATTAAAATAAAATAATATAATTAATATAATATAATTAATATAATATAATATAATAAATATAATATATTATAATTAAAATAATATAATTAAAATAATATAATATAATAATATATAATAAATATAATAATATAATATAATATAATATCATTAATATAATATAATACAATATAATACAATATAATTAATATAATATAATATAATATAAATATAATTAATATAATATAATATATAATAATATAATATAATATAATATAATATAATATAATATAATATAATTAATATAATATAATATAATATAATATAATATAATATAATCTGCTCCTTTTCATTCAGTTCAGCCGTAAAACTGTCACCTGCATGTGTTTTGCAAATAAATAAATAAATAAATGTTAGTTACACTTATTCAATGTACATTTTAGATAGAACTGTGCTTGTGTATGATGAGTCTTTTAATGAAGCATAATTTGTGAATCGTGTTAAATTTGTAATTTAATGAGATTATTAGCTTGACTATGGCGCTAGTTCCTGTTTTAACGTTACAAGTTTGTTTGTGCAGGAGTGGGAGGAGCTTGTAGAATGGGAGGAGTCTGTGGACAGTCTTTGAGTTGAGTTTTTCGGAAAAAGTAAGTCTTCAAAATCAAAACTTAAAGGTTGTGGAGGATTTTCACTAGTTTCTGGTGGTTACACTTGGCTAAAAACTGCTTTATGTATGTAGCAGTATTGTACTAATGGAAAACACAAACTTTTCAGCGCTGGCTGGAGGTGTTGCTCCAGCTTGGTCAATCAGTGGCAGTTCTTTAGGTCCTAATAAACGAATAATCCCAAGCAGGGTGATGTTGAGTGTTATGGATATAAACTAGGAACAGAGAGACTATAAAATGTGCAACATGTTGCAGCCCTAACATGATTATAATAACACTGTGTAGGGGAAACTGGGGCCAATGTAACAGAGGCTTCCATTCGTAGCAGAAGAAACCAGAAGAACCTGCTCATTTCATCTCCACCTGCTGTTTGAGTGGAAAGAGATTTGAGATTTCAGTAAACTTTTTACATAAAAAAAAAAACTGTTATTTGAGCAGTAAAAGTTGCACATCACATGCGCTCGTGTTTTTGTTCTGGACAAAGATGTAATGATGAAAAATGGCTGTCATTTTACATGTTAAAATAGGTTTTGTGTCTGTATTTGGTAAGTTTTACAAGAACAAATATGAATGTAACATAGAAACAATCCCTCCAAACATGGTTCAACCTCATCTGTGTTACAACTGCCCCTCGGACATTTTGAATGGATTTATTTAGATTTATGTTTTTGTCCAAAAGAGTTTGTGTATCATTTGTTTGACTGATTTTTTCTGAATAATTCTCATTTTAGTTTGAAAAAGACATAAGTAAAGTTAGAGCAGCCTGTAAAGGTTTTTTATCCCACTGCAGTCTTGTGTTTATTATAATAAGATGACAGAGTTAAGGTGGTTTAAATGTGGACAACCTTCAGTCTGTCAAATGTATTATCTTTAATAAAGAAAAACTAAATATTAATTGTTGTAATAATTCATGTGTTACAGTTGTCCTCATGTTGTGGGGCAGATGTAACACTTGACTTTCTTGTCTTGAAATGAAAACAGCTTCAAAATAAATGGCTCTAGAGAATCCAAACCTGTTCACGTGTCAAGACAAGATCTGCAGCTTTCATTTCCTGTAGTTTTAAGCAGAACTTTAACTAAGATTAGGCTGATGTGTCAAATTGGGCAAAAAGTGTTACAATTGTCCCCGGTCTCTCCTATAAACAAGAAACAACAGAAGTCATAATGTTTTTAAGCGTTTGTTTTATATTTTCTGTCATGTTTAGTCCTCTATATTTCTCCAAAAGTCTAGCAGTTCAATGAGCTTATTTCCACACAAGTTCATGGTTAAACTGTCCTCTTGTGTCCGCTTCGCTCGTGCGTAAAATCTGCTCCACGCGCCCTTTACGCACGCTCCTGTCTTCACGTAAACTCTGATCTGCCGTGTCCTTTTCCAGCTAATTCCTAATGAAAGGATAAAAGCAGGTCGAGTTCCTGATGCGCGTGCACGTAGGTCCAGGGGCGCGCCCGCTGCCGTTGGAGACCGCACGTAACCCACATCCCTCCCGCGCGCGCTCAGCTGCAGGAAGAAAGGACACGCACGTGCGGCACGCGACTCAAGGCCGTGGGAAAAGAGATAAGACACGGACACGGAGTCAGGTTTAAGTCTGGTTCTGGATCTAAAGACCAGGACCGGGACTAGAACTGGTCCGGACGCGTTTATAAGCGACGTAAACATGTTGTTACTACCTGTTGTTGTTGTTACTAATCTGACTCTTTAACCCTCTTACAGGCAGAGGTCAGAGGTCACGGGTAAGTCCAAGTCAGTGGGTCACGAGGACAAAGTCTGCATGGGTCTTTAGTGGAAAGAGGAGAGAAAGAGAGAAGGGAAAAAGGAGAAAGAAAAAAGGGGGGGTGGGGGGAAGAAGGGGCAGAGGAGGAAGAGAGAGGGAAGAAAGAGGAGAGAGGGAAGAAAGAAGCGAGAGATGTGAGAGAGGGATAAGAGGAAAAGAGAGGAGAGAGGAAAGATGTGTGTGAGAGAGATGATGAGAGAAAGAAGAGAGAAAGAAGAGAGGGAAAAAAAGGAGAAAGAAAAAAGGGGGTAGAGGGAGAAGGGGGCAGAGGAGGAAGAAAGAAGGAGAAGAGAGGGAAGAGAGATAGAGAGATGGGTAAGAGAGGTGTGAGAGAGGGATAAGAGAGGAAAAGAGAGGAGAGAGAAAAGAAAGGTGAGAGGAAATGTTGTGTGGGGATGTTAGAGAGGAGAGAAAGAAGAGTGGGGAAAAGTGAAGGAGAGAAATAGAAGTGAGGGGAAAGAGGAGAGAAAGAGGGAAGAGAGAGAGGGGGAATAGAAGTGAGGAGAGAGGGATAAGGAGAGAGGAAAGATGTGTTAAAGAGGAGAGAAAGAAGAGAGAGAAAGAGAAGAGAGGGGAAAAGTGAAGGAGAGAAATAGAAATGAGGAAAGAGATATAGATAGAAGAGAGGAGGAAGAGAGAATTGGAGAAGAGTGTGTGCCAGTTTTACAGTGCGTTCGCTAGGTAACAGTTGTGGAATGACCGGTTATATTTACTAAACAAAAGACAAACAAAACACCAGAAATCTAAAACATGATTCTACGATAAATGAAAAGTGACTAAACAGTTTTACCCAAACAAGCCTTTAATAATAACGATTGAAATATTCAGATATAATAATCATTTTCTTTTTCTTCTTCTTCACACGTTTGACTCTGAGAAAACTTTACAACAGTTTTACAGTTTTAATATTTACAGAGAAACAGAGAAAAGACTCTAAAGGAAAGGACACTTCAGGTGGAAACGCAAAAATACGAGTTTTTTATCTGAAAAAGACACGGTTATATCTTTTTTATCCAGGACTAAAGCAGAACAGAACCAGGACTGAACCAGGACTAAAGCAGAACAGAACCAGGACTGAACCAGGACTAAAGCAGAACAGAACCAGGACTGAACCAGGACTAAAGCAGGACAGAACCAGGACTAAAGCAGAACAGAACCAGGACTAAAGCAGAACAGAACCAGGACTAAAGCAGAACAGAACCAGGACTGAACCAGGACTAAAGCAGGTCCTTATCAGAGGGTTCTTGCCCAAATGGAACCTCCATGGAAACACAACATACAACTAAAAATGTTAGCTATCCCAACTTTAAAACAAACAAAATAAATTAAACCTTATTTTTCAAGGACATTTCTGCAGCTGCAGCAGATCAGACACAAGATTTTATTCATTCCAAAATGGAGACAATACCAGCTTTCTAAAGCCTGATCTCGTCAGATCTCAGAAGCTAAGCAGGGTTGGGCCTGGGCAGTTTTCAAATGGGAGACCGCTGGAAAACCAGGTGCCACAGTGGGACAAACAGAAGAGAAACTCGTTGTGTCTGTGGGCAAGACGTTTGGGTAAATGTGTGCCCTGACTAAACCCTGTCCAGGCTACCCCACCCAGGTGAGACACAGCCTTGGAGTATGAAAAAGTGAGCTGGACCAATCACAGCACAGCTTTAGTTTGAGCAGAAGTGAGCCGGACCAATCACAGCGCAGCTTTAGTTTGAGCAGAAGTGAGCCGGACCAATCACAGCGCAGCTTTAGTTTGAGCAGAAGTGAGCCGGACCAATCACAGCGCAGCTTTAGTTTGAGCAGAAGTGAGCCGGACCAATCACAGCTCAGCTCTAGTCTGGACAGAAATGAGCTGGACCAATCACATCGCAGCTTTAGTTTGAGCAGAAGTGAGCCGGACCAGTCACAGCACAGCTCTAGTCTGGGCAGAAGTGAGCCGGACCAATCACAGCGCAGCTTTAGTTTGAGCAGAAGTGAGCCGGACCAATCACAGCGCAGCTTTAGTTTGAGCAGAAGTGAGCCGGACCAATCACAGTGCAGCTTTAGTTTGAGCAGAGGTGATCTGGACCAATCACAGCGCAGCTTTAGTTTGAGCAGAAGTGAGAAGGACCAATCACAGCGCAGCTTTAGTTTGAGCAGAAGTGGGCTGGACCAATCACAGCACAGCTTTAGTTTGAGCAGAGGTGAGCTGGACCAATCACAGCGCAGCTTTAGTTTCAGCAGAAGTGAGCCGGACCAATCACAGCACAGCTCTAGTTTGAGCAGAAGTGAGCGTTTGGACTAGAAACAGACCGATATATCGGCCAGATGATGTATTGAGGATGATATTTGGATTTTTTATTTTTGCATATCGGCCACATCAGCCTCATTTTGGCCGATATTTGATCAGACAAATGTTTCAACAGTCGTCTGCTCTCACAGTGATCAACTCTAAGTGAGCACTTTTTTTGAATTACTTTTTAAAATGTTCTATAATGAGCATAAACATGTTGTTTTCAACAAACAATAAGACAAAATAATAGTTTGGATTGAATTTTTTGGGTTATTCTATTAATCCCAGCTGTGTTTTTTAAAAACTAAAATAAGAAAATCTGTCTCAGAAATCGGCCTTTAAAATCGGCCACTGATATCGGCATCGGCATCAGCCAAAGAAAAACTAGTTTGGACTGAAACAAAGATGGCGACAGACAGACTTTGGCCTGGTTCAGCAGAATATTTAGACATTTTAAAACACGTTTTTGGATCAACGTAACCTGTCCAGTCAGAAGGTTTATCTCAGATATTTGTGAATTCACAAACTCCAGATAAATCATCTGACCTTCCAGCCGCCTGATTGGTTTGAGAGTCTGAACCAGCGGTTTGGCCCAAATATCACATCACAGCAGCGTGGTTTTGAGGCCCAATCACATTGTAACAGGGCGGAGCTAACACGGCTGTTACCGCTGAGTCTGATTCAAGCTAAACAAAGATGGCTGCTCTGTGGATGTTTGTGTTTCTGCTGCTTTTGATGGTTTTAGTAGAGATAAAGAAGAGCAGTGTATGTGCCGCTTGTTCTATCCCACGCAGACATTGGATACACCACGACGAGTTGTTGCTGTGATTGGTTAAGCACAAATAAGGTCGGCCTCTCACCCAATCAGCTCCAAGTATTTCACTAAACGCCCCGCCTTTTCTCAAACACTTCCAGCGAGTCACGTTCCAGATGGAGACTCTGGAAGAACTTTACATTCTTTCTTTCACTTAAGCTGATTATCTGATCAGACTAACTCAATTCCTGACGTGGGAAACACTTGACTGCCATTTGTGCTTTATTATAATTACATTCTACAACAAAAGTAAAGCATTTTAAGACAAGAACAATGCAAATTTACATCTGAAACGCAGGATTGTCCTTTATATTAAATAATAAAACATGTTCCGAAGCAGATTTTGGTCTTTTCACGTTAACGAACTAGAATACCTCACATTAACTTTACATTTCTATCCAGTGTAGCAAAGACTTCTGACATTATAACCTTTAAATAAAAATAAAAAATATCTGCGTGGAAAAATAGATCCGGTCTCTTTTCTTCCACAAAAATCCGTCGTTTCGTTGGAGGAATGTGCTTCGGTTAAGACACGAGTCGGCGCAGAGAAAAACAACACAAGTCCAGGTCCAACTGACGGACAGGCGCACGGACCAATCAGGAGGCAGGAGGCGGGAGGAAGTGGGTGGGCCGGCGCGTGTCATTGGACGACCTCGAAGTAGTGAAGGATGGCCATGATGTGCTGCGGCATGAAGACGTATCCGGTGTAGACGGCCATGGCGGCGACGGAGATCAGCAGAGAGTCTGAGGAGAGGAGTTAAGGAAGGAACGAGTGTGTGAAGGAGGGAGTGAAGGAGGGAGGGAGAGAGGGAGAGAGAAGGAACGAGTCTGTGAGGGAAGAAGAGAGAGAGGAAGAGAGAGAGACAGAAAGAGAGGGGAGAGATCAGGAGGGAGTCTGAGGAGAGGGGGAGTTAAGGAAGGAGCAAGTGAATCTGTGAGGGAGGGAGAGAGAGAGAACAAGTCTGTGAGGGAGGGAAGAAGAGAGGGAGGAGAGAAGGAATGAGTCTGAGAGAAGAAGAGGAGAGAAGGAGAGTGGAGATCAGCAGAGAGTCTGAGAGGAAGAGTTAAGGAACGAATGAGTCTGTGAGGGAGAAAGAGTCTGAAGGAAGGATTTAAGGAACGAATCTGTGAGGGAGAGAGGGAGGGAAGGAACTGTGAGGGAGGAGTTAAGGAACGAACGAGTCTTTGAAGGAGGGAGGGAGAGAGGACAGAAGGAACAAGTCTGAGGGTGGAAGAGGGGAGAAGGAGAGAGTCTGAGAGGGAGGGTTAAGGAACGAACGAGTGAGTCTGTGAGGGAGGAGAGAGAAAGAGAAGGCACAAGTCTGAGAGGAGGAGGAGTTAATGAAGGAACAAGTCTAAGACGGAGAAGAGAGGAAAGGGCAAGGAGAGAGAAGGAACGAGTCTGAGTGGAGGAAGGAAGGAGAGATGGAAAAGAAAGAGGGAGAGAGGAGGGGGGTAAACGAGTCTGGGAGGGAGGGTTAAGGAAGGAACTGTGTGAGGAGAGGGAAGAGAGATGGAGCGAGAGAGAGGGGTGGCGATGGAGATCAGCAGCAAGTCTGAAAGAGTTAAGGGAAAGAAGAGGGACAGAGGAGGGTGAGAGAGAAAAAGAGAGAGAGGGGGAGAGTTAAAGGGACTGTACTCGATTTTTATACAACAAAATAACTTAAAAAAATTTCCCCCCTAGCACTGATATCTTGTTAATGTATCTATTCAGGAGAAAATTAGTCCGCAATGTCATGTCTTTGTCTAATAAAATCCCGTTTTGTCCAACTTGGTCTGTTTTTGTTTTAGCATTGTGGCTAACTGTTGTTAGCATACGGACTCACCGCGCCAATAACAGCTGTGAAAAAACATTTAAAACTCATCATGATGAACAATTCTGAAGCTCAGAATGCATTAGCTACGTGAGCAAATCATGTAGCCTGAAGTAAAAAGTTTAAAACTGGTATTTCTGTTTGTTTACATTTTAAGAATGCAAAAATCAGGTACAGTCCCTTTAAAGAGGACATGATGAGGAAGGAGAGAGGACTAAAAGAAAGAAGTAAAAAAAGAGAAAAACTGCTGAGGAGAAAACAATTTTGATGATTGAGAAAGGAGAAAGGAGAGGGGGAGTAAAAGAGAGAGGAGTAAGAAAAAAAAAAGAGAGTTAAGAAAGGAAAACTGAGAGAGAAAGGAGTAAAGAAGAGAGAGAAGGAGAGAAAGAGAGATGGGATGGGTAGGGAGAAGAGAAAAAATGTAAAAATGGAGGAGAGGGAGAGAACCATGCAATTAAGCAAAAAGAACAAAAAAATGAAAGAAGAAAAAACAAGATGAGAGAAGAGGTGGAATAAAAAAGAGGGAGTAAAAGTGAAGAAAAAAAGAAGGGAGAGAGAAGAGAGGAGGAGCAACACAGAGGGAAAGAAGCACCTGCAGTGTTTGTCAAATTATTAAAAGCTACGAAGCAGAACAGACAGTGAAAAGGAGGTAAAATCGAAATAAATACCTGGTTTTCATACATTTGAAAATGTTTGCAGTGCAACATTTCAGAAGCTGCAGCTCAATAGACCCTGCATGTTAGTAAACATTGCGTCAAATTCTGGTGGCGGAGCTTAGTCGGAGGCAAAAGACGACGTTGCTCCATCTACACCAGTTGTAAACTAGCACGTTTTTGGAGGATTTACAACACAAAGCAGAAAAAATGTCAAATTCTGTTGGAACTGTCAGAATATGTATCGTAACTTACTCTGTGGGACCTGACACAGACTTTGTGATTATTTCTGACGGATGGAAGCGTTTTGTCTGAGCTGTGTGGTTCGTGGATCAGGATCAGCTCTTTCACGAGGCTGAAGAGGTGATTTTACATTTGTTTCATGTCCGCTGTGTTGCTAAACTTAGTAGTGGCTAAAATGCTCTTTTAACGGTTCATTCATGTCTTGAAGCTAATGCTAAATATGCTAATGTGTGAACCTCCCATTTAGTGCTTCAGAGACACAACATTGATAGTAATTATTTACAATTAACTTATTTCAACAAAATTAGTTGCTTTAGCTTGAAAATGTGTTAGCTCTCGTCAAAGGCTTTGCTAAAGCAGAAAATAAGGGTCTTGTGTGTAAAAACTGAATGATTGACAACAGTACAGTTTTAGCTAGATTTCTAAATAAAACAGATCAGTTTGAACATCAAACTGCACCTGCACGTCTGGATAAGGTCAGACTAACATTAGACACAAAGGTCCTAGTCACAGTTCACAACAAAACGACATTTTAACCTCGAACCTTTAATGCGTCGGCTATGAGTTTTGGTCTTTTTTGCCTCCAGCTAGAGCTGTGACGTCACCGTGACGTGGCATGAAAAGGGTCTATAAAATACAGATTCATAAACAATTCTGTCATAAAAAATATGGTCTCGTCTCCTCCTCTCATACAAACTTTACATTTGAACATTTAAATCCTCCTTTGTCTGAGTCACAAAACCTTCAGAGTCTGTGTGTCGTTAAGTAAACTATGATTCAACCACCAGCTGCTGATCATTAATTAAACAATATTAAGTATTTGAGTTTCTACTTTATCCTTTTGTGTGACATTTGTAGAAAGTGTTTGTTTAACTCTCTTTTATTCTGACCGGCTCAAATAAACATTATGAACTGTGTAAATCCCAAACCAAACAAAAGACTCAAACGTTTATCTGTTTAATCGTCTTTATGAAGCTGAGAAAGCATCGGCTCTGCAGCGTTTGTGTCACAACGACTTCCACATTTCAAACATATTTTACATTTCTGAGATAATTGAGAAGCGCAGGATTCTGATTGGACGGAATAATTCAGTTCAGAACAAATGAAGATATTTAAACTTGTGTTTTTCAGGCAATTTAAAAGTAATTTAACCAATATTATGTCTGGAATAGGGATGCAACGAGTCAATCTATTAAGTTCAACTAATCGATTGTTTAATTATCCGTAAACTAATTTAGTAATTGATTATTTGTTAATGTTCCCTAATGAACTATGACTACAGCATTTGACAGCAAAGACCTGGAGGAAGTGCAAACAGAAAAAACACAATCTTAAATAAGTTAGTGTTACTACACACAAATTTGATTTTGATTTGAATGAATGTGACTAAAGTCGAGTCATTCTGAAAACAAATGAAATTTACCATCAGAACTAGACATGCTACAGGCAGACATCGACTTGTAGCTGATAAAACTGAATTTACCTCGTGAGTTTTGATTTGATCATCAACATCTTTACGTTTTATTCTTGTTCCATGACTTTGGTGCAGCACAAGCTTTAGTAAGAGCTTGTTTGTTTGTCAAAATGAACAATTAGGCTTGGGAAGCGTCTGTGGTTACCATGGAAACAATGGCAAATCCGCCATGTTTGTTGTCAGTTTAGCAGAACTTCCATAGAAAAACATTAGACAAAACGATTAACAAAAGTAAAAAAAACTGCAGTGGAACAGTCTAATAAACTGCTGGGTCAGTTCTGGTACATTTATCTATCACTCTGTAGTGTCAGCATATAATTTAATTAATGCTATTTTTGGTATTTAGCCATTTAAAATCTCCATTGGTCTAACATTAGACCAACTGAACATTCTACAGCTGTATGATGTCACCATCCCGAGCCTAATAAAAGTCTTTCATGAAGACATGAAATGATTATTTCTTGGGCCAGAACACAATCGAGCGTCATTACATTGTGTGAAAGAGACACGTGTACCAGGTTGAATAATAAATTAGGTTGAAGTTTTTTTTGTTCTATTATCTCACCCAGCTCTGCTTTTAAAAACAAAACAAGTAAATCCGCCTAAAACAAAATTGGCCATTGATTTCGGCATTGGCCAAAAAAAAAAAAAAAAAAAAAAGATTGGTGGATCTCTACTGCAGAGGGAGGGATGGGTGGTACGTCTGCCAAATACAAAATTAATCTATTAATCAAAAGAATAATCGCCCAACTATTTGATGAGCAAATTGATAGTTAGATGCAACCCTAGTCTGGAAAGTACTGGAAAAACAGTGACTCAATCTAAACACATTATTTGTTTTAACAAATAATTTCTTTGATAAACCACAACCAGCATAAACCTAACAGGAATCACATTTTAATCCTCAGTAAAGCAAAAATAAATAAATGAATAGTAGGGATGGGACGATTCACTAAAGTCACGATTTGATTCAGTTTTCGATTTTGTAGCCACGATTTTCGATTTTGTTAGTTTATCTATATTAACCTTTTTTTCACAAGACACAAAATAAACCATAGTACATGACATTTAAAACAAGCCACTGTTGTTAGAGCTTAGAACTAGTGTTTTTTGTCAACATTCAAGTCATATTTAGTGTCCATATTTAGAGTCGTTAACCCATCAGTTGTTAACGCAACATAATAATGCACATTCAGTCAGGTCTTGTACAAGTTCAGGCTTTGTTTCTTCAAACATTGTGACTGCTCTTGTATTATTGTGTGTAATATACAAATACACAGTGTGTTGTGTAAGTCAGTGGCTGCATGAAAAAACTGATCGATTCTGGCCTTACGATTCGATTTCGGCGAACTTCGATCGATTTTCGATGTTTTCGATCGATTTTCCATCCCTAATGAATAGTATACCAAAAATCCACAAAATACTGTATATGGAGACAGCAGCTCTGAACTCAACTTTATCAACAAATTCAGCCTCACAATGTCGCTTTTTAAATTTGGGCACGCCCCTTACGAACATGTGATCTTATTCTATGTTTTGTGACTTATTAACAAACTGCTTTGTTTACACCCAAATAAGACACTTCCACTGAAAACAGCAGCATTTTCAAGTCAAATATTACTAGAGAACTACGTACGTCTGTAAACAAAAACGTCCTAGATTCCACAACGGAGGCAGAAATGTACATAATGTGACATAATGTGATTTAAGCTCAGAATGCGACAGTAAGAGAAAAAGCAGGTGGTTTAGTCAAAGTAAAACAGTAAAATACACAAGTTAAACACATTTTACGATGGAATTTGGACGTTTAGTAGAAGATTAGCATTATTGTGATTGATTTTTTAGAGTTTTCTTTGACCAATACGCTGAAAAGTTAAGCTCTGAAGTGTATCTAAAGCCAGCTCTACCATAAAATATACTTTTGAGAAGCTTAAATACAATTCTAAGAAAAGAAAACGTATTTTTTCCAGCAAGTTGTAACGGTTAAAAGCGAATCCTAACCCCAACTGACACATTCGACACTGTAAACTCAAACTTTTATCTTAAATTTAGCTCATTAAAGTTAACAAGCATTAGTTTTTAGATTATATTCAAGCTAATCTTATAAATTTATTCTTGTATTTTACTTTACCGTGCCTCTGTTCGAGACTTTTACGGAGTTTAAAGAGGAAACATGTCAGAGTTAGCATTAGCCACAGTTAGCTCAAGGATACTGAACACGGTCCTCTCCACGGCTCCAACATGTACAGCGCCGTGACGAGCAGGTACTGGTAATAAAACCAGGACAGCTGCTTCCAACAGTCCCCAGAGCCATGGTCCCGAGATCCAGCCGAAGTTTCTCTGCGTATCTTTCGTGTTTTTTTACTCCGAGCTTCAGTCACGGCGGCGGAACAGCAGCGGCGGCGTAAGGGCATGGATGTATTATATTATCTGGATTGGGCTCCGCCCCCTCTTTCCTGATGCGAGTGGCGATCAGGCCGCTCCGCGGTACTGCAGCGGTTGGGCCCAAGAAAAATTTCCCTATAGACGGTCAATGCATTTTTCGGCACTTCAAACTGCTATTGCTCCGCGGACACGGCACCTACAGCTTTAACTAAGGTCTCATTTTGAAGGTATTTCTCTCTAGTTTCACTACATAAATTTTCCAATTTTTTCGATGCCCCAAACGCTTAAACGGGGTTTAGCCTAGCTTACCGCTCTGCCCGCGCTCTCTCCGCTCCCCCCCGCTCCTCCGCCGCTCTCCCCCCGCTCAAGCCACCATCGCGCTGATTGGTCAGAACTGATCACGCTGTCACTTTTCTGACGTCACGGTAGTAGGAGGCGCTAGCCCGCATTCAGGAAGAGCGCGGAAGGAAAAATCTTTTCGGCATCAATGCGCCACTTTTTTTTTTTTTTTTTTTTTTTTTTTTTTTTTTTTTTTTTTTTTATTGTAATAATTATTCAATTACACGTTTAACAACAGAGATAGCAGGTAACAAACAGAAGCACTAGAACGTGTGCATACAAAGCAAAATTATTTGGGGGTGGGGGGGGGGGGGGTATATACAACATACATAACAAAAGAACAAACAAAAAGGGACCGAAATAAAAAAGGAAAAGCATAACAGATTTAAGTTTACAGTACAGTGAATGGGGCTTAACTGAAAAGGTTGACAGAAGAAGCAATTTCTTTCAGGTTAATTGCATTTTTGTTTCGGACAAACTTCAGAGATTCATTGTGTAGTTTTAATTCATTTTTAAATGCAGAAAAGATGGTTGTATTTTCAGCCATTTACATTTGTGCAGAAAAAATTTCCCATATGTAATAACAAAGTTTGTTAGGGTTCGGGTACGCTTGTCTCCGTTAACAACACCACATATCACATTCGACTCTGTAAGACATAATGACAGCTGAGTTTTTGTATTGAGCCAGTCCATTACAGCAGACCAAAAATTGTTACAGTACAGACAGGAAAAGAACATATGAGTGGTCGACTCTGGGACCTCCTCGCAGAAAGTGCACATTATTAAATCAACATTGAAACGCTTATGAAGAAGTTCGGATGATGGATAAATGTTTTTAAGTGATTTAAAGTGTATTTCCTTTATTTTGGGGTTGACTGGCAATTTTAGATATTCACAGTGTATTTTTTATAATGACATTTTTGAATGTTATAATATGTCAGGTTTTGTTGTATTTGGGGTGGATGCAGATGGTTAGTCAATGCCATGCGAATTGATTTATTTGAAAAGAAGCTAGAGATGAAGTTTTTGCCCTCTACTTTTAGAGGTGGGAGTCGTATGGGTTTTGAAGATGAGCCTGAGCTTGTTTAACCATAAGCACACAAGCTTGTGGAATGGATTTTATAACTTTTTGAAATTGTTTGGTTTCACAATGTATATTATATTTAATTTGAAAGGCCTGAGGAGAAAGAATGTCACCAGAATCGTCCAAAAGATGTAAAATAGACCATATGCCCTTTTCCTGCCATCCTGGAATATACAGTGATTTGTACCTGAACAAAACAAACCTACAGTTCCAAATTGGAGTCCATGAGGTGAAAAATTATGTTTGAAAAGCATTTTCCAGTAGTGCAACACCTGAGCATGAAATGAGGACAATTTTATGGACAGTTTTTTTACAGTAAAGTCACAACACAAAAGGAAAGTAATGCCGCCGATTTGGTTGAAAATCCCTTTGGGAACACAGTGCCACAGGCTGTCACAATTATTCACAAATGACTTAAGCCACTTTATTTTAAGTGTGCCATCTAAGGCCTCAAAATCAATTGCCTGTAGGCCACCATCTTCATATTTCTGGACCAAGCTGGTCTTTTTAAGGTAATGTGCTCTTCTCTTCCAAATGTAATCAAAGTTTAGTGAGTTAATAGCTTTAATTGCTTTTTTACTTATACAAAGAGAATAAGCGGGATATATGCATCGTGACAAACTTTCCATTTTTGTTATGAAATTACGACCAAAAATTGTAAGATCTCTGTTTAACCACCTGTCCAGTCTGCTTTTGCATTCTTCAATTTTCCCCCAGACATTTAGTTTTTCACTCATAACACAGTCTTTCGTTATGTGTATACCAAGGTACTTGACTACTGTTTTTATCGGTATACCAAAAGCTTCCTGTAGATGGCACTCATGTAATGGAAACAACACAGACTTGGTGAGGTTAAGTTGCAGGCCAGATGCTTTGGAGAAGAGGTCAATTATTTGAATTGCTTTAGGGATTTGGTGTATATTTTTGATAAATAGTGTTGTGTCATCTGCCAGTTGGCTGATCACCAAGTTTGTGTCGAATACCTGCAATGGTTCGATATTAGAGTTTTTAACCAAAATGGACAACATTTCCACAGCCATTAAGAACAGACTGGGAGAAATTGGACAGCCTTGTTTAATTCCTCTGTTGACAGTGAATCGGGGAGAAGTGCCATGAGAAAGAGATATACAGCTGTTGGTATCTCGATAAAGACATTCAATGACTCCCCTGAAGTTCTCACCAAAACCAAAGAGCTCAAGCGATTTGAGAATGAAAGGGTGCTCAACCTTGTCAAAAGCTTTCTGAAAATCAAGAAACAGTAAAAAACCATCATCTTCAATGTATGAGTTGTAATCAATTAAATCTTGAACTAGGCGTATATTGTTATGGATGCTTCTGCCTTTCATAAAACCAGACTGGGTTTCGCTTATTATTTCATCAAGGCCATTTTTGAGACGGTTTGAGAATATGTGAGTAAGTATTTTATAATCGGTGTTGAGAAGAGTAATTGGCCTCCAGTTGTCTAAATGTTTTGGATCCTTGCCAGGCTTTGGAATTAAGATAATTTGACCCTGTTTCATAGTTGGTGGCAGAGTAGAGTTCTGTATAGTTTCTTTGAGAGTTTCAAATAGTAAATTTTGGATGTCCACCCAAAAGTGTTTATAAAAATTTGCTGTAAGGCCATCTGAGCCCGGAGCACGGTCAAGTGTTAAGGATTTTAAGGCTTTTTCCAGTTCTAAATTGTTATTTCAGTTTCACAGTAGTCCCTAAAACCTTTATTAACTTTTGGAATAATATTATGACAGTGGTCAAAAAAACTATTTGCCTGTTCAGGTGAGAACCCAGAGGAGTACAAGCTGCTATAAAATGAAAAATTTCCTTATTAATAGTTTTTAAGTCAGAACACTCTGTTCCATTGATTATTAATGTCTGCATGCAGTTTTTCTCTTGACGTGCCTTCTCCAATCTGCAAAAATATGAAGAATTTCTCTCTCCCTCCTCTATCCATTTAGCCCGTGATCTGATGAAGGCTCCTTTTGCTTTTTGAATGTACAAGTTGTCCAATTTAGTTTGTAGCAAGAGTAATTTCCTCTTGTTGCACTCACTAATAGGGGATTCACCGCAACAAATATTTATTTCTTTTATCAGTTCCTCTTCTTCCTTCTGGTTAGCTTGTTTTAATTTTTTGCTAAATGAAATGGCAAAGTTGCGAATTTTAAATTTAAGCAACTCCCACTTTGATGTGGCGGTGGGAAGACTATCATCTTCAGAAATAGTTTGAATAATGTTTTTGGTTTCCTGACAAAAGTTTTCTGAATGAAGGAGAAGAGCATTGAATTTCCAATATCCTCTGCTTCTTTTAATTTGTTGAGTGGACTTAAAAGTTAAAGCAATGGAGCAGTGATCAGTCAACGGCGCAGGAGAAATATTACATTCACTAACTGCTTCATACAACGGGTCGGAAACTAACCAGAAATCAATTCTGGAGCTTTGAGAGCGATCTGCTTTAAACCATGTGAATACTTTATTTTGTGGATGCTTAAGGCGCCACGGGTCAATTAAGTTAAAGTTATTGCAGAATGAAACTAAATGAGGGTTGAAATGATTGGATTGAAAGTTAGTTGGGAAACGATCCATCCATTCATTATACACCATATTTAAATCGCCACCTATGACAATCTTACTGGTGGGGTACAGTATACATAAGTCTTCTATAACCTGAGAAATTTCACGGAGTAAATGTTTATTTTGAACTTGGTTGTTATAACCATAAATATTTATAAGAATGAGAGGATTTTCAGAACCCAACACACAAATTATCCAATGACCTTCTGAATCTCTCTTAACCGTTTGCACTTTGCTAGGAGAGTTTTTAAATAATATGGCTGTACCTGCTGATCTGTTTGTCCCATGGCAAAATATAATAGAATCTCCCCACTGAGTGGTCCAAAACTTTTCGTCTTCATTATTAGAGTGAGTTTCTTGTAAGAAAATGCATTGTATTTGTTTAGCTTTAAAATGTAAAAATATTGCTTTACGTTTGATATTATCTCTGAGGCCCCTGACATTAAGTGACATCAAACTTAAATCTACTCTAGACAAAGACATGTAGGGAAGGGAGGGGTACACAAAAGGAAACAAAATGTTAAAAGACTAACAGAAAACGGTTTTGTTAAAATTTAGTAACAGAACAGAACGTTGCAATGGCTTAAATGATACCCAACTTAATTTGAAAAAGGGGAGTTAAATTATCAATAGCCTGCATAAACAAAAATATTTGTATAGTCCTTTATTTAAAAACTACAAACATATTTACTACTTTGCTGCCTCTGCTGTCAAAAAAAGAAAAGTAAAGGGCCTCACTAATTCTACACCGACTATATCTTACAATTCACCGATTACCTTGTCTATTGCGTTTAAGTCATATGAAGAAATAGGCCCATCTTTAAACCTCTAAATTGCAGAGAGAAAAAAAAGAAGAGAATATATAATAAAAAGCAAAAAAAACAAAAACAGTTTTAAGTATAGGAAACTTAATCTACACTACTAACCCAAACCGTTTAGAGCTCAAATTTCCCATAGTATTTGCAAAAGTCAGAAGACAACTATTTTTAGGACGTTGATAGTACCTTCTGGCCTCAGAGGGGTTCGGGGTCCTTAGCAGTGAACTTCTTGCCCTCAATAAAGGCGAATGCCCCCTGAAGCCTGCCTTCTTCCCTTCGCTCCTGGCCTTTTCGACCAAAGGCCACAGCTGGTTTCTGGCCTCTCGTGTCTCTTGTGTGAGGTCCTCGGAAAGAGTAATTTTCTTCTCCTTGAGGACGGCGGCTGTGCGGGCATCCCTCCACACACGATCCCTGTGGGACCGCGACAAGAAGCGAACGATGATGCGGCGGCTGGACCGCGCGTCTCCCGAGCGAGGCCCCAGTCGGTGCGCCACGTCCACAGTGAGGGGCAGCTGGTGTGCGATGGATGGGGAGATGAGCCCGAACAGATCGATCACAATCTTCTTGACGTCCTCCGCAGCGTGCTCTGGTACGCCCGAGACACGGAGGTTCAGCCTCCTGGAGTAGGCGTCCAGCTGGTCACATTTGTTCCGCAGGGCAAGGTTCTCCTTTTCCAAAAGGTTCACTTTAGCCTGCACTGATGTCGTCTCACTGCAAATTTCCTCCATTTGCTTTCCCATTGCATCCATACTTTCCGAGAGAGTCTTAATATTGCAGGTGTTTTTATTCACCGAGCTTTCGAGAGAAGTCAGTTTGTTTAAAGTCTCCACCTGCATCTTTTCCACATTCTGTACCACCGAGAGCAGAGTGGCCAGAGCAGTGGGAATTTTGTCGTCCTCTCCTTCATCGCTTTGGAAAGTCTTAGATTTTTTTGCTGGTCGTCTGGAGGGTTTAGCTGTGGAGTCCTCTTGGGTTTGGCTCTCACCTCGAACTTCACTTAAGATTTTATCCATTTTGTCCAGTTGTTCATCAAAAGCTCGTGCGTACGAGTGCATTTCCATGAGAACTTTCGCTAAAAGTCAGTAGAAAGTCGTCCGCGTTACTCCCATCGGCGTTCTTAATTAGCCACAGGTGGTATTGAAAACCAGGCTTGCCGCAATCAACTCGTCAGACTCTGCTAATAAACGGTTTTCTTCTTCAAAATGTTCGTAGTAGTAATTTGTTTGCTTTCATTTAAGCGGGTAAAGCCATTGGCGCTCCAAAAGTGCCTCTAAGAAACACTCATTTTAGGTTACTGAGGGAGCTCAGCCGCGCGTGCGTCCGCTCAGACCTGGTCTCAGTCCGGTCTTACCCTCGCGCCACTGAGCAGAAGCCATTGAAAACAACGGGCCGCCATCTTGGACTCATCTTCCAGTTATAATTATACTTCCATGCGTAAGGGGCGACCGCTTCCGGGAATCTGATGACGTCGGATCAGGAGTTCGGAGGCGGGAGCCAATCACAGAGCGGCGTCACGGTTTCGCAATAAAACAATAAATAACATAAATTCAACAAGTTTCGATCTCCTGAACATGGACATGGAAATAAGTACAAATTAAATAAATAAAGAAAAATATATAAAATGATGAAATAAAAATAAAATATATAAATGCATTTTGATTTTCCATTAAGGGTTTACTAATCTACTGCACATTTCAGGTTTAATTGTTCAGTTTTTGAGATGTGATGATTTTACAGTTTATATTACGTCTTACACCAGATAAAGGGGTCCTGTTGTTTTTTGTTTTTTCTTTATTATTTAGCAAGAATCTAGAACATATTTACAACACAGTTACATTTTGTTCATTGTAAAACACAAAGTTATCTAAAACAACTTAAAAATAGCTCCGCCTCTTCATTTTAAAATGTAACTGTAAAAGGCAACAGATTTTAAACAACAAATTATTTTTGTTGGAAAGTGGCTCTGGGACAGTTTTGAACCATATTCGCTTCACTTTGAGTATTAAAGGGACTGTACTGATTGTTGCATCCTAAAAATGTAAACAAACAGAAATAATTAATTTTAACCTTTTTCCTTCAGTCTACATGATTTCCTCACGTAGCTAAAGCATTCTGAGCTTCAGAATTGTTCATCATGATGAGTTTTAATGTTTTTTCACAGCTTTTAGCAGCAAGGTGAGTCACTATGCTAACAACAGTTAGCCACAATGCTAAAAACAAAAACAGAAAAAGCTGCACACAAACAGGATTTTATTAGACATAGACAGGACTTTGGGGACTCATTTCCACCTGATTAGATACATTAACAAGGCATCAGGAATCAATTCAAATATAACTTTGAGTAAACTAATGATGAATGGAGACCGTTATAACAAGGTTAAAAACTTAGAAAAGTGAATAGTAACTATTCCCATTTGTCTTGTTTTGCTCCATTTTAAACTTTCAGTTTAGAGCAGCGGTTCCCAAACTTCAGACAGGGACCCCTAAAATTACCAACTTGTGACCCCCACAGCAAAAGAAAATAGATGTCTGTAATAATTTCAAGTTGGAAAACCATTAAAATTGGGTTAAAATGCATTTATTCTTGTATATTACTTGTATATATTGACAGAAAATCTGTCAAATATGCTGCTTCCAGTAAAAAAACAGCATCAAAATCAAAATGGTAAAATTACATCATGAAACCATTTCACTACCAACACCCACGTTGGGAACCACTGGTTGTCATCACATGTGTCAAACACAAGGCCCTTCACATCATATCAAGATTTTATAAGTTTTACGTAAATAATATTTTAGTGCCAGTAGTAATCGGAGTGTCTCATTGTTTCAGCCAAATCATTTCATTAAACTTATGTGGATGTATATTCATAATTACACAAAAATCAATTACAGAGACTATTATCGGTATGTCAAAGATTAGCGAGGTTAATTTTTGTTACAACCAGCCCTTCGAGGACAAACACAATGCCAGTGTGGCTCTTTGTCAAAATTAGTTTGACATAGTGGTGCAGCGGTTAGCGCTCTGGCCTCACAGCAAGAAGGTCCTGGGTTCAACTCACTGGCGGTCCGGGGTCTATGTGAAGTTTGCATGTTCTCCCCACAACTAAAAACATGTCCAATGTGCCTCCCCAGGACGACAGATGGAAATGAGCTGTAAGCTGGAATCTGGTACAAGCATCTCTGCCATTGTGCTTCATGTAATTGTACACTGTCCTTAATAAACATTATCATTACTCCTGATCTAGAGGATTGTTAAGTCACTTGTGCTGGTGCAAAATGAAATGCATAATTCCACTCAAATATAAAGGTAAAGCCATACTATCAAATCTACTATCAATAAGACTCCTCCAGGCTCTAAAATGTCAATTTTATCAAGGAGTTAAAACAACTAAAGTTGTGTAAAATTCAAACAAATATACAAACAGTTTCTGATCCTTTGGGCATAAACAAATGTCTGGACTCTTTGTTTGTCTGAATGACTTTAGTGAGAACAAGCTCCGCACTAACAAACATCACATTTTTAAAGCAAACAGCATAAAGCTGGAGTCACCAGTCTGGGCCTGAACGACACACATTTGGTATTTTTTGGGTTTTGACCATTATAATACAATTAATTAAGACAAAATGTGAGAAAGGAGTAAACACATTAGTTTGTATTCATTTAAAATATCTGCTGTTCCACATTTTTTTTATTTTCATGTGCACACAATTTATAAAACACGTCTCATCACATATGAACCAGAATTTAATAAAAAATTAAATAAAAAAAGACTGTGAAGCTGCTGTGAGCGTCTACACCATTACAAGATTCATATTTCATCTTTCTCTTTTTACTCACAAACCAGTGTCTGAGAGAGAATGTTTGAGCTGAAAACTAAAGCTGTGTTTATACAACAACCGTGGCCTGGAAAACGCTTCATTTTCTCCTGATTCGATCCACATTTAGACACAAACGACCAGATGATTTTAGCAGCAGACACGACACACGTTTGTCCACTGTGCTCTGACTTATAACTTTATCATTGTTTTATAAAATGTGGTTTTCTCTGGGTCATTTCTGTCAAAGTCTAAAGTCAAAGTCGACCAAAACACTTTCAGACTCCGCCCTCTTTCTCTCATTTTTACTTCTTCAGCAAAAACACAAACATCTTCCTTTAATCCGGTGTATTTTAAGCTTCTTTTACGATTAATTTCATTAGTTTCTGGGGAAATAAAATGTAAAACAATAAAAAATAAGGCTGTTTTAAACTTGAAAACTTAATTTCTGTAAACTGTAAAATAAAAACTCCACTCAGTCTTTCATTTTAGTGAATTACCTGCATTAGCTTGTGGCATTAGCTAGAGCTGTAGTCCTTTAGTCATTTATTGGGATGGGACGAGACAGAATTTTCACCAGACAAGACGAGCCACGAGATTTTTAAAATATGTTGCATTCATTGTTTCAATTTAGACTTTTATGAAAGCAAAATTCAAAATGAAGTTGTTATTATTTCTATTTGATTTACACTTCACTCCAGTCTATAACAGTCTTCTTCTGACTTTGACTGAAGTCTCTTCTCTTCCCTCTGCTGCTGCAGACAGACGCTCACAGAGAAGGAGGAGCACGTCTGTCCTACTTTTCACCAGGTTAAAGATGCAGTGGGGTCAAATATCCCCTCGTGGATCTGTTTTAAATGATGTTTAAGTGAGAAAAACATCGCACTGTTCCCACAATATCTGCGACCTGCGTATATACTGTTTTTCTACAAAGTTTAGGACTAATTATCTTTGTCAGTCTTTGTCCTATCAATACAAAATAAAAACTGAGACAGAGTTTAGACTGTTTTCTGTCTGATTATGTTTCTACAAGTTTGTATGTGGACGAGACTTTTTACTACAGCTGCTCAAAGAAACGCAACTGAACCCTTTATGAACATTTCCAAGACAATTCTTTACACGTGCACAGTATCGCTCCATCCCAATCATTTATTGATTAATCAGTCAGCCAAACTAAATTTGTATTCGTAAACACATTTTTAAATTAAGATTGAAAGGATTTTGGTAGAACAGCAACACAACAACTATTTTTGAAGCAGTTTTTACTATAAATGAAAAACTCGAGATTCCATCTTCAAAACATCTATGACAGTTTTCTCTACAATACAATAGCCCAGCTCGAATAAGTTGTTGTTTTCAAGGTTTTTCTTTTGTTTTTTTGTGGCACTGTTAAGAGTCAGATACATGAGAAGATAAAAAAAGACACTTTTGCTTTTGCTAAAACTTCTGTTCAGTCGATTAATCAGTGTAGAGGACATGTTATTAGTGAGTAAACCAGGTAGACTGCAGCTCTTCTGTAAGCCTTTCCCGTTAGCTCCCATTGTTTGGCGTTAGCTCGTGTCGTTAGCCGAGGTCCGTTAGCAGTGACTGGCCAGGATGTTGAAGAAATGATAAACTTCATCTTTGTCAAAAACAGCGACTTCTGTGGAGCATTCGGAGCATTGGACAGGATGATAAACCTCGTCTGAGTCCAGCCCCTCCGGCCTCTGCTCCCGCTCCGGTCCCTGGTTCGGTCTCTGGCCCTGGTTCGGTCTCTGGCCCTGGTTCAGTCCCTGGTCCTGGTTCAGTCTCGTGTCCTGGTTCATTCCCTGGTTCATTCCCTGGTTCAGTCCTTGATCCTGGTTAAGTCCCTGGTCCTGGTTAAGTCCTGTGTCCTGGTTAAGTCCCTGGGTCGGTCCCTGTTTCGGCTCTGGTCCGGTCTGACTTCCCGGAGCTTTGCGTTTGCGTCGGTTCCTGAACTTGCGAGGGTCCGGCTGACTTTTGTATCGCAGAATCTCGTCTTTCCTCACGGTGCAGTTCATCACAAACATGGCTCGATACTGAGTCCGGTACTTCTCGTGTCTGAAGGAAAAACACGAAAATGTAAGAATAACATGTATTTACACCACTTAAACTGGCTTTTTGAAATGACAAACAGCAGTTCCAGTCCAGCACAGTTTTTAGAATGACATGTAAGACTTTTCAAGGACCGGCACAGTTACATTTAATACAAAGAGTAAAAGTGTAAGTACCTCTGACAGTCGAGGCAGAGCGTGGTCATACAGGCTGGACAGTTTAACACTGCGTCACTGCTGCAGAGGCCCTGAGAGCGAACGACCGCAGCTCCACCAGGGGCCCGACGACGGCTCTGGAACCGCCTCTGGTACCTGCAACACAGAACACAGACGTCACACTCTGGAACCTGTAAATACATCACACACTCTACATCAGCTGTTCTTCAGTTTTAATTTACAGGGTTCCTGCACAACTTCTAGAATGAAATGGACTGGTGCTGCACTTGTCAGTGATCATGTGACAGGTGCAGCACCGGTCCATTTCATAGTCTCAACTGCAGTGAGCAGCTTTATGTCCCTCTTTACGAAAGCACACAGATGATCTCTGGAGCTTCCACGGCTCGGCTCCAGTTCATTTATGTTACTAAAGTTCACAGAACTTTGTGATGCAGCGGCTCAACTTGAAGTAACGTTAACGTGGAAATAAGCGAAGAGTTCTTTGCAAATGATAAAGTCATAAGATTTTAGCCTGAAGTGTTGAATTTGTGTTTAAGCGCAGTGAGTTTACCTTAAAACTCGCTCTCTAAGTGAAACGTGCCTTTTGTTTGGCCAAGTTGAATAGTTTTTGTTCAGTCCCAAAGTTGTGAGGCGCTTCATGCTAAACTAACAGTGAGTTCATTCTCTCTGAAGCAGCTCTGTTCTGCTGCGCTGTCGCTCTGAAGCTTATTTACAAGACGGGCATCACAGCAAATGCAATATCTCCAACAAAAACACAAACATTCATTTAACTTTGATCTATCTGCTATAAATACAGGGTCTTAAAAAGCTACTTAAAATTTAAGACCTAAAGTCCTAATTTTGACAAATTTAGGACAATTTAAGACCTTAAATTTTTAAGACTTTTTAAGGACTCTCGGGAGCCCTGATTCAGCTCCGCACATATTTACAGACTAAACACACACGAGCCACATCTGCGTCTGAAAACTCACTGTCTCCTCTTGTTGTCGACCCAGGCCTGGTCTCGATCGTCCTCGTCTGGATCGTACAGAAGCTCGTCATTGGTCAGAACCGTCCTCTGTCTCCGCCTCCTTCCTGTCGAACTGCCTGTGTCGGATCAGATTAAAGTAAATAAGTAATCTAAGAGTAAATAAATGATAAAATGATGTTGTATTTGTGACTGACTGGGCGTGTCTTCTTCCTCTGAGTCCGAGTCAAAGTAAATCTTGTCGTACATCTGAGGGTTTGCTGCTCCTTCTCTGGACGTTCCTGCAGTTTCAGCAGAAAAATACATTTATTAAACAAAAACTTCAGAGCGCTGCTGTTAGTGTCACACAAGATTTTAACCACCATTTACAACTTAAATTGATAAAAGCAATTTAGAAACAGGCAGGTTTTCTGCAATGTTTCCATCGCTGTAACATACACAGAAGAAGTGGATGTTCCCTCGCAGAGCCTGCCCAAATGTGCAAAGGGTCAACAGCAGAAGTCTCAAACTCAAATGGAGATGGGCCAGAATGAACAGGTTGGTCAAGGGCCTCATATTCTATATAAAACTGGCTCTTTTCTTTATTATGGCTAATACTGCCCTACAGAGGAAAAAAGTAGTAACTGTGTATTTTGTCAAAATTAGGTTAAGACCAAAAAACAGTTCATCACCTGTTTTACTGTCAAAGTTTTATGGCTCAACGCTGCAGTTTCTTTCACATTATGATTTCTCAAAACCAGTGCAAATTCCACAGTAAAACAAAGGAAAAGTACAGTAACTGTTTGAAATAATCAGAACACTTTTCCTTTGTTTTACTGAAGAATTTGCAAAATATTTTTATGTCTCATTTAAAAATGAAAAATCATGTAGACTTGAGACTTTCACATTTTATTATCTAACACATAAAATATAAAATGTATCAATTTGGTTGGTAAAACATCTTTCCAAATGTGTTTTCTCAGAGAACCTCATTTACGTTTTTTAAGGACTCATTTTGAGCTTAAAAGTAAAACATTTTTAATGTTTTTTAATTGCAAAGTATTCGAGTCTTGGGTCTTGCTCTATATCAGAGCCAGGCCAACATTTTAAAATGCTGCCCACAACCAATTTGCCTCGGATCATTTTGGCCCCAGCTACATTTGAGTTTGAGACTTCAGCTCTACAAACTCTTGTTTGAATAGAAAAGATAAACTACGCAGTAATCACTGAACTAGGGCAGCAACAAGTTCATCTGTCCTCCACAGTGCAGCCTGTAGACAGGGTTCCTGCACAACTTCTAGAATGAATATTAAGACTAATGGGCTGTGTGCACGGAATTTCAGTTGGCTTGCGATTGTTCAAAAATGTTAACTTCTGTACATACAACCATTTCCTGTTAGCGTCAGCATTTAGACACAATTATGTCTCTTTTTAAACACACAAGTGTCTCTGATGAAATATTCCTCTGATATGTAAAGTCTTTAACATGTTTTCTGTAACATTCACCACAACTGTCTGATCTAAAGACGATTTATTAGTTTTAAACTGATGGAGTGAAAACCTCATTGAAGAGTATTGAACAGGAAGTCGTTGTGTGTACAGGATGTAGTATTTTAAACCAAAACAAGACAACTGCACTCAGCCAATTGCATACATTTCAGTTATTTCTGATCAAAAATAACATTTGCAAAGGCCCATCCCAATTTGATGCCATCATGTCTGCACCTGTCAGCTCCGTTCAGTTTGTTTCAGTTCATTTATGTTACTAAAGTTCACAGAACTTTGAGATGCAACGGTTCAACTTGAAACAAAAAGAGGAACGCTTCATGGACCTCCAAACATGAGTAAAAGGTAGAAAGAGGTGCTCATTGGTGAAGGGGTCATAGATGCATCGACTTACAGAAAAACCCAAGGCACTCTCTTTTAAATAAAATGCCTTTATTAACTATGGCATGTCAAAAATGGACCTCATAAAGCCCCAACGCGTTTCAGCCTTCTGGCCTTCATCAGGGGGACAAACAGAATTCAAATGTAACATGTGATATTATATACAGGATTTCCACCAATAGGGCTTCACCACCTAACCAAGTTAGTGTGAGAAGTGGGCAGTAACATAAATGCACCACAAGATGGTGGTGTGGAAAAAGTTGTATGATAAAAATATTAAAATATTATAAGTTCACACAAAACTACAAAAATACAGTAAAATCAAGATCCTCATTCAATCCAGGGTGTTTAGTGGCTTGCAATGTATAAATCCAAAATGTTTCCCGTTGTTGCAGTTTTTTAAGTCTATTACCTTTTTGTATTGTCTCTGGTATATGGTCAATTCCATGTGCTTGTAAACTGGAGGGGTTGTTGTTATGGAACTCAGAAAAGTGTCTGGCCATCGGATAGTTGGTGTTGCCTGTTCGAATAGCATATTTGTGTTCGGCTAGTCTGTCCTGTAAGCGTCTCTTGGTCATACCAATGTAGAATACGTTACACAGATGACAAACCAGCCTGTAGATCACAAACGTAGTCTTGCATGTGATAAAATGTCTTATTGTGTATTCCTTGCCTGTATGGCAGTCCAAAAAGATCTTAGTTTGACAAATATTATTACAATGATTACATTTGTTGCATTTATAGGAACCCACAGGCCTGGACTCCAACCATGTCCTAGTGGAATGAGGTGGTTGGTAGCTGTGGACCAGTTTGTCCTGGAGGGTGGGACATCGTTTAAAGCTGACCAGAGGTGGTTCAGGAAATATTTGTCTGAGAGTACTATCGCTTTCAATGATACTCCAATTCTTTTTTATGATTTGTTTTATCTTGTTAGCTTCATAGCTATATCTAGTGCTAAAAAATACACGATCCTTAGAAGCTTTGGGACAATTTCTTTCCAGAAGCGAGTCTCTCTTTAAATTTTTGGCTCGATGGTAGGCATCTTGTAATGTGTCCTTGTTGTAACCTCTTTCCTGGAATCTTGCTATCATCTCCTCAGATTTGGTCTCAAAATCACAGTCCTGGTCACAGATTCTCCGGACCCTTTGTAGTTGACCAAAAGGAATATTGTCCTTAAGCCACTTGGGATGACAGCTTTTACCATGTAAAACAGTGTTTCTGTCAGTAGGCTTTCTAAACATAGTAGTATGCAAATTTCCCAGACTGTCTTTATATATTGTTGTATCTAGAAAATTGACTTTTTCTTGGCTATACTCCAAAGAAAGCCTAATATTTGGGTTGAGTCCATTTACAAATTGGTGAAATTCCTTTAGTTCAGTCTCAGACCCTGACCAAAACAAACATACATCATCAATATAACGTCCCCACCAAATGATATATTCATAGTACTTGTTAAGTTCAGTATTAAAGATGAAATCCTGTTCCCATTTGCCTAGGTACAAGCCTGCATAGGATGGGCTGTAACAAGCACCCATAGCACACCCCTTAACCTGTTTAAAAATTCTATCTTCAAAAATAAAAATATTGTTATTCAATGTCCATTTAGTGAGTGTTATTAAAAACTCACTGGGGGGCATTTCAGTGGATGGACGGTTACTCAGATAGAGTCTTAAGGCTGCCAAACCATCTTCGTGGTCTATGTTTGTGTAGAGAGATTCTACATCCATAGTAACTAAAAAGGACTCAGAGCCTATGTTTTTCAGTTGCTTAATTTTAGAAAGAACATCAGTTGTATCCTGGATATAGGCAGGAAGAGTGGGTAAATATTCTTTGATAAAATAATCAATAAATTTAGAAATTGGTTCTGTAAGGCTATCATTTCCAGAAATAACCGGCCTTCCAGGTGGATTATCATAGCATTTATGAATCTTAGGTAGCATGTAAAAAGATGCTATTCTTGGATGCTCATTAAAGAGAAATTTAACTTCTTGTTCAGAGAGCCAGTTTTTCTCTTGTGCATCAGTGAGCAACTGTTTTAATTCAAACTTCAACTTGAAGTAACGTTAACGTGGAAATGAGCGGAGAGTTCTTTGCACACAAAGCCGATGCTTTCACCACATGTGCACGATCTATTGCACCTTAAATAAAAAAGAAAATGTAACGAAACCCCGCGGTGTGCACTACGCACAGCATCTGTAGCTCTAGCAAATGACAGTCAGACGATTTTAGCCTGAAGTGTTGAATTTGTGTCTAAGCGCAGTGAGTTTAAACTGGCTCTTTAAGTGAAACCTGCCTTTCATTTGACCAAGTTGAATAGTTCTTGTTCAGTCCCAAAGTTGTGAGGCGCTTCATGCTAAACTTACACTAAGCTCATGCTCTCTGAAGCAGCTCTGTTCTGCGCTGTCGCTCTGAAGCTTATTTACACAACGGGCATCATAGCAAATGCAATATCTCCAACAAAAACACAAACATTCTTCATTTAACTCTGATCAATCTGCTCCAAATACAAGATCTTAAAAAAGCTACTTCAAATTTAAGACCTAACTCCTAATTTGACAAATGTAAGACAATTTAAGACTTTTTAAGGACCCGCGGGAGCCCTGCTAGACTCACCCTGCCCTGCTGCTGTGGTCCCTGCGGTCCCTGGCAGCGTGGTCCCGGGGCCCCAGCCGTCCTCTATGTTCCTCATCGTGGAGCTGAGTTCTGCCTCCATTTCTTTCTCAAAGTCGTCTCCGCTGACGACTCGCTCTCTCCCGTCAAATACTCTCGGATCAGCTTCTCTTCTGCTCCGGCGTTCCGTTCAGCAAGATCTCCAACTCATCCTCAGACTGCAGAGAGAACACAGAGAGAACACACACAAACTCATCCTCAGAGCTGCAGAGAGAACACAGAGAGAACACACACAAACTCATCCTCAGAGCTGCTGCAGACAAACACAGAGAACACACACTAACTCATCCTCAGAGCTGCAGACAAACACAGAGAGAACACACACTAACTCATCCTCAAAACTGCAGAGAGAACACACACTAACTCATCCTCAGAACTGCAGAGAGAACACAGAGAGAACACACACAAACTCATCCTCAGAACTGCAGACAAACACAGAGAGAACACACACAAACTCATCCTCAGAACTGCAAACAAACACAGACGTAGCAAATATCCAGCAAATATGACATATGTAGAGGTGAACGCACAACTGTTACCTCGAAACTGCATTGTAAATGTGGCCAAAACCCACATAAATGACACAGACTTGACAAATGACAATATTTTGCAACACTTTAATTGTGTTAAATCAAAGGATTATTTTAATTCCCAGAAAACTCTGTCAGCTTTGTGTAAATAGTTTTTTGCATTGTTAGGCTTTTTGACGCCACATGTTTCTTCATAATTTGGAACTTAACTGCTGTTAAACTGTGATAAATATTTATCACACCCTAAGTTGGCAATTAACTAAGGATTTTTACTTTATGATTTTTAACAAAGATCACATAGTTGTGATATAAATCTGATGATTTATAATTATTTTACTGTAAAGCCCAAACTCTCACACTTTACAACATCACAAAACAACTTTGTGCACTGCAAAATGTATTTGTAGATTGATTAAAATGTCTTAAACCTGGATTGTAATCTTTGTTTTGCTAATATTTTTGTTAAAATGGTTTGACTTGATGTATTTAGATTATATGATTTGTTTTCTGCCTTGTTTCATTAAGTTAAGTCAAATAACTATTTGCCGGTGACTGAAGTGAGACATTTTTACAAAAAATAATCAGAAATGTCTTGCAGCAAGCAAAATAAGCTGCCAAATTTCTAGTATTAGTAAGTTTAACCAAGACTAGAGAATAACTTTTGTCAGTGTGATTGTACTTTTTACTTTATGTACTTAATTTACACATGTTTACTTGTACTCTAGTAAAGAAGTTCCAGCAGGACTTTGACTTTTACCAGAGTCGTTTTTACACATGTAGCTATACTTTTACTTGAGTAAGTCGAGTCAAAATTAGAAAATACAGGCTTTAATTAAACATCTAAAACCTGCACAAACGTTTTTAAGACACACAGCAAAATGTAAGACTTTTGAGGCCTTAATTACAAACTTAAGACCGCGGTAAAAGACCCCTGTTGTTCGCTTGTTGCTCTCTACAAATCTGGCAACCCTGCTCCAGAAAAACAAACACACACAAACAGGTAAAAGTGAAGTCCAGTCTCATCACTCAGCCACGACCACTGCGTCAGCTCTGGAGCGAAGAAACGTCCGTCCAGGTCCGACACCAACACCGTGAAAACAACGAACCAAACTGGAGTGTTAAAGTAAGAAACTAGATGCATATTTGGAGAAGTTTATCACGTTTGAACGCGCCAAAACTCAAAAAACAACCGAATAAATACTATTAAACTGGCTCAGGGGTCGTGCTAAAACTGTCTTAAACATGCAACACAAACATCTGAATCTAAAAATCACCCACTGCTTCTTTTATATCTCTTTATTCTCCTAAAACTCCTGTCTGTTTACATGTTAGCACTAGTTAGCCGCTTAGCCACGCGTTAGCTTCAGTTAGCTCCTCTTCCGTCTTGCTAACCCGTTCTAAACCGTTTACCTGCTCTGGGCTCGCTCCTCGTCACTCGGCTCCTCGATTTCGTACGAGTCGAACTCCTGGGCGCGGTTCATTTTGTTCGTGTCGTGGGTTTTGTTGGAGTTTTATGTGAGTTTTTTGTGGAGAATGTTCGCGTTTTCCGGGCTTCACGTGAGTCTGCCGCTTTGTTTCCGGTTTCCGGCGGTTAAAGCTCCACAGCGCCGCGCAAAAACAGAACGGAAAACTGCGAAATTTACTAAAACTACATTATTTTAGAGACTGTATCTAGTGTTGGGACGTGACTAAACATTTGTTTCGAAAAATATAATAAAAAATACAGTTATTTATTTATGTTTATTTTATTCACATTATAGTTATGTCTACTTTTTACTTTTAAATATTTTAACACAGGCTAACACAAAATAAACTGTGTCTACAAACAGTGTCTCTTTTCCTTATCTCTCTTCTTTTTTTTCTCTTTCTCTCCCTTACACTCTCTTGTCCTTTTCTTTCTTATCTCTCTTTCTCCCTCTCCTGTCCTTCTCTCTATCCCTGTTTGCTGTTTCTCTTTTCCTCTCTCTTTCTCTTCCTTTCTTTTTCTCTTTTGCTCCTTCCTCTTTTCCTTCTCTCTTTCCCTCCCTCTCTCTTCTTTCTTTCTCTCTTTCTCTTGTCCTTTCTCTCTCTCTCTTTCCCCATCTCTCTCTCGCTCTCTTTCCTTCTTTCTCTCTCCCTCCTCTCTCTCTTTTTCTTTTGTCTCATTCTCTCCCTTTCTTTCTCCCCTCCCCTCTCTCTTCTTTTCTCTTTCTCTCCCCCTCTATCTTGTCCTTCTCTTCATTCTTTTTCCTCTTTCTCTCTTTTTCCTAGTTTCTAAATATAAATAAATATTCTAAATAAACAAATACCGCCCATAGTTTTCTATAAAGTGGACAAAATTATCTTCATTTTGTTTCTAAAAATGTAACATTTTTAACTTGTTAAATCGTGAGACTTTAGATTGTAAAACCAGATGCAGTTCCGTCTGTGAGTCAGCTGGGGGAGCTGTCGGACCAGGATTAAGCCGTGTTTTTAAAGAGAAAAGAGAGGGATGAGAAGCGCGCAGAGGTTTGGATGTTCTGAGGCGCCCCAATAACATGTCACTCTCAGTTCTTTTCAGTTTCACATGTAAACGGAACAATACGACTGTCTTATACATTTTAAATGGTAAATCTGTTAAATAAGGAGTTATGGTTTGACTCCACAGAGTTTTATGGAACATGTAAGCAATAAACAACGAGGAGCCGTGCGTTATGCAGTTTTAACGCACGATGTGGAGTCTTAGAACACCACGACGCGAAGCGGGAGTGGTGTTCCTCCACGGAGTGTGTTAAAAACTGCATAACGCACGGCTCCAAGTTGTTATTGCGCTTATACCACGGCTACAAAGTGTAATAGCTCACCTGTGGGCATTAAATTTGTGCTTATGATATGTTAATGTCTGAGATATTAGTTATTTCTGTGTTTTACACAAAACTAGTTCCTCTACACAGATAGAAGTTGTTTACATTTGGTTGTCTGTTGTTACAGTGATGAGCCTGGCTTAATGAAATTATAGCAACTGTTGCCATGAAAAAATAGAATGCATAAGTTGTTCATTTAGTTTATAATGATACAAGAATTATAAACAACAAATGTAATTTAATTTAATGAGAATAAATGTTCAATGAGATTAAATATTGCAACCCTACAAAATCAAAGATAAAACATCAAACTTAGATTTAGAGATTAAACTGGACATTTGGGGACACACTAGATAGAACATTGCTCCATGCTTTTCTCTCTTTGTCTCTTGCAGAAAAGGTCCTTACACACTTCTTCTCTTTGGTTTTGCTTGTCTCCTCTTCTTCTCATTCTTCAAAATTTTGATGGTCCAAAAATATTAAAATGTACATCGCAATCAATCATATTTATGGCTCACTTTCTCATCTGGCAGCATTATTTACTCGTTGTTATGGTGACAGCCACAGAGCAGTGATTTGGAATGTGATTTGGCTGTTGCCTGAACTACCTGTGTGTTATGCATTCTTAACGCACGGCAGTTAGCATTGGCATTCTCAATGACCGTGGTATAATGTAAGTTTAACGGCCCTTTGCTTTAAGAGTTTATCAGCTCCGATAAAAAACATGACGTGATGCAGAACGATTAATACATTTTGTTCTTTATGTTAAAAATCTCTACATTTATAGCTATGTATTTATTTTTCCTAATGATGTAGTGTTCCATCTTAAACTGAAATGTAAAAGAAGCATCAGGCGTCGGTGTAAACTTGACTGGACTTTAGATCCTTTTGATACAATATTTTTCTGATACAATTCCCTCAACATGATATATTTTTAAGGTATTTACAAAGGTATTTTTGTTCATGCAGAAAAAATACATTGAATTTGTTGTTGTTGTTTTTTTTATGTTTATGCCTTTATAAAAGCCATAACAAATGTATTACCATTTTCAACCGTTAGCTGT